>JAODAL010047107.1:0-30255 GCA_025379985.1 Phyllomedusa bahiana | reverse complement strand
AAGCAAAGGAAATTACAATGTATCTTTTGTTGTGTGGCGTAGAAAAACGAATTGTAAACGCTACTAGTTTGTGCGGTCAATTCTTTGGCCCCAATTTAATTGGGGTTAATAAGCTTTGGGGGGGGGGGGGGGGGGGGGGGGGGGGGGGGGGGGGGGGGGGGGGGGGGGGGGGAGGGGGGGGGGGGGGGGGGGGGGGGGGGTGGTGGGGGGGGGGGGGGGGGGGGGGGGGCCCCCCCCCCCCCCCCCCCCCCCCCCCCCCCCCCCCCCCCCCCCCCCCCCCCCCCCCCCCCCCCCCCCCCCCCCCCCCCCCCCCCCCCCCCCCCCCACGTACTAGTTTGTGCGGCTCATTTCTTTGGGCAATTTACTCCGGGGGTTAATTAAAGGGGGTGTTTTTGCTGGTGTGCTGACAAAAAAAAAAACCGTTTTCTTTTTCAACCCCCAAATTATATTTTTTTTTTGGTAGCCTAATTCAAAAGCAAAGGCTTTTTCAACTGTTTTCTTGTTGTTGTGGACGAGGAAAACACGCAATGGTAAACACGCAACTAGTTTGTGCGGCTCAATTCTTTGGCGCAATTTACATTCCAGGGGAATAATTAAGCGTTTGTTTTGCTGGCTTGTTGCTGACCAAAAATTAAACCGTCTTTTTCAACGCCTATATATATATTTTTTGTGGGTAGCCTAACTTCCAAGCAAAGGCAAATTACAACTGTATTTTTGTTGTGTGGCGTTATGAAAACACGCAATTGTATACAGCTACTCTAGTTTGTGCGGCTCAATTCTTTGCGCAATTTACAGACCAAGGGGTTAATTAAAGGCGTTGTTTTGCTGGTGTTGCTGACAAAAATAAAACCGTCTTTTTCAACGCCAATATATATATTTTGTTGGTAGCTAATTCACAAGCAAAGGCAATTACAACTGTGATCTCTTGTTGTGTGCGTAGAAAAACACGCAAGTGTAAAACACGCTATAGTTTGTTGCGGTCAATTCTTTGGCCGCAATTTACATCCAGGGGTAAATTAAGCCGTTGTTTTGCTGGGCCGTGTGCTGACAAAAAATAAACGTTCTCCTGTTCAACGGCCAAATATTTTTTATTTTTTTGGTAGCCCTAATTAAAAAGCAAAAAGGCAAATTACAACTGTATCTCTTGTTGTGTTGGCGTAGGGAGAAAACACGCTATTGTAACAGATACTAGTTTGTGCGGCTCATTCTTTGGAGCATTTTACATCCAGGGGTAATTAAGCGTTTTGTTTTGCTGGTTGTGTTGGACAAAATAACTAAATCCGACTTTTTTCACGCCAAATATTTATATTTTTTTTTGGTAGCCTAATTCACAACGCACAAGGCAAATTACAACTGTATCTCTGTTGTGTGGCGTAGAAGAAAAACACGCAATTGTAACACGCTTTACTGTTTGTCGCGGGCTTCAATTTCTTTGGCGACAACAGTTTAACATCCAGGGGTTAAAATTAAGCGTTGTTTTGCTGGGTGATGCTGAAACAAAAAACCAAAAATAAACACGTCTTTTTTTCAACGCCAAATAATTTATTTTTTTTTGGTAGATATTTCACAAGCAAAGGCAAAATTAAACTGTATTCCTCTTGTTGTGTGGCGTAAGAAAACACGGCAAGTTGTAACACTGGCTAATAGTTTGTGCGGCTCAATTTCTTTGCGCAATTTACTATCCACAGGGGTTAATTTAAATAGCGTTGTTTTGATGCTGTGCTGACAAAATTAAACCGTTCTTTTTCAACCACCGAATACTATTACATTTTTCTTGTAGCATAATTCACAATGCGGCAAGGTTAATTAGCCTGTTTGTGATTTTACATTTAGTAAAACACACAGTGCCTTGTAAAACGACCACATACATGTAATTTTGTCCTGGCCAGTTGTGGAGCGCAATTTTATCCAAGGGTTTTACCTAGCTTGTTACTGGTTCATTTGGATGTCAAAAAAACTGGGTGTATATTTATAATATACAGATAGCTTCATCCAAACAGTGTCTGTACATTTTAGGAACAAACAGCTTTGTCAGACAGAGTGGTGGCAGGGGCTCTGCAAATGGCGTGTGGAAGTGGGCACAAACATTTCTGAAAGGAGCCCAGGTCGCAGCAAAGCAAGGGGAAGTCGCAGCAGGGGGTCACTCGGTGAAGCCACACTGCCCGCTGTCATCTAGCGGGCCGGTGTGTTGTTCAGCAACCCGAAAGGGTTCTTGATTGTGACTAGGTCATTCCTCTTCTCCCAGATGACATCTTGACAACCCCAGCCTCAAGAGTCAGGGTGGAACCTCAGACACAACCATTAGTTAGGATGGCCCGGCGAGCGGGTGTCAGCGGCCACCTACACCTGTCCTCAGCCCGCCTCTGTCCATCAGGTTCCTCTTCAGCCAGGGATCTACTATGCTGGTTCTGGCTCAGCGCCACTATTTAAGCGAGGATGAACAATTTGAGGCAGGGCAATTCAGCAGCTACGTGGCAGCGAAGAATGGGGCCAATATCCCCAGCTGTCATGCAGTAGGCGGCAAAGTTATAGATGTGGAGGAGTGGCAACATGGGAGGTCATGTGGTGAGAGGTCAGCATCGATTCTTACCAAGACCAGTGTGATGAGGGACAGTATTGTCGATGAAACACAAATAGATGATGGATGTAGCCGACAGCACTTGGGAGTCGGGTGTGAATGCAAAGGGCTTCATCATCGTCAGGAGAAGAGGGCGTCAAGGGCTTGCCTGTCAGGCAGCGGCGCAGCCAGCAAGTGGGTTGTGTGGACAGTGAGTCAGTGGGTAGCAGCCCAGGTGTGAGGTGGGAGCAAGCGCCCCACGGGGTAGAAAACCGCTCGGCAGGTTCCTAAAGACTCAGTTGCGGCACAGGGGCTCAGCGAGGCAAGCGGCGGCACAGTAGTCACTCGTGCGGACGGTTGGCGGTAAAATCAGTACATCGGTGTTATGTGGCAGTTCTTTGCTAAGACACTGGATGGCCGAGAATTTGGGTATATGTAGAATCTGTGGGCAGAAAGTGAAGCGTGGCCAGGGAGCTAACGTTGGCACAACGGCCTGCGTCAACACATGCAGCGTCACCATCGGTGGCCTGGGAGAAACGTGGCTCAGATGTGGTGGTCCATCCTGCCGCTGCAGCAGCAGCAGCGGCCAGTGGCACGCATGCCATTTCAGCCAGGCAAGGCTCACCACCTCTGCAGAAGGCAGCTGTTTCTCTTTGACATCCTCTCCCGGTTCAGATGCTCCTGCTCCTCGCTACTCATGGCGCCAGCAGTCGTTCAGAGAGGCGATTGTAAAGAGACAACAGTATGCGTCCAACATCCTAAGGTGCAGCAGCAGACCGTGCTCCTGTCCAAGTTGTTGGTACTGCAGGTCCCTCCCTTTCCAAATGGTGGACTCTGCACCATTCAGAGAACTAATGGCTTGTGCCGAGCCGAGATGGAGAGTTCCAAGCCGTAATTTCTTTTCCAAAAAGGCAGTTACCAGCACTTCATAAATTTGTAGAAAACAGAAAGTGGGTCAGTCCTTGAGCTTATCGGTTTGTTCCAAGGTACACGGCAGCGCGGACGTCTGGAGCTGTAACTACGGTCAGGGCCAGTACATGTCCTTTACGGCCCACTGGGTGAATGTGCCTCCTGCCAGGCACACCAACAACTTGGACAGGAGACGCCGCTTTCTCCTCCACGTTGTCAAACTGCTGCTCCTGCGCCAATGTCCAGCCTCCTCCTCCTCCACCACCACCACCATCTCAGCCTCACAAGTACTGCTCCATCATACCACATGTGTAGGGCACAGCGGTGTCACGCAGTTCTACACTAGCTTGCCTCGGCGAACGAAGTCACACAGGGGAGGAACTGCTCCGCGTCATGCAGCAAGAAATCGTGTGTGGCTTTCTCCGCGCCAACTGCAAATCGGAACCATGGTGACGGACAATGGGAGGAAACATGGTGTCCGCGCTGCACCGAGGAGGGATGGTCCATGCGCCTGCATGGCGCACGTGTTCAATCTGGTTGTAAAAAGGTTCCTGAAGTCTTCCACCGATCTTCAGAACATTCTGAAAATGGGAGGAAACTGTGCATGCACTTTATCATTCGTACAAAGCCAGGAACACCCTCCTCGAGTTGCAGCGGCAGAACGGCCTCCCCAACCACGCTCTGATATGCGATGTTTCCACCGCGGAATTCCAGCCTGCACATGTTGGACCGACTGTATGAACAGAGAAAGGCCATTACGATTTTTGATGATCCAGGCAGACAGAAGTACTCCCCTGTGTAACTTTGATGTCAGCCAGTGGCAGCTCATGCGTGACACCTGCCGTTTGTTGAGGCCATTCGAGGAGGCCACGGTATTTGTCAGTCGCCAGGACTAACGGGATGAATAATGTCATTCCATGCTTCATGTCCTGGAACAGATGCTGAAAAATCTGTCTGGGCAGGGGACTGGAGATGGGCGACTACCTCTCGTGGCCACATGAGTCCGGTGGGGACTGAAATGGAGGAGGAGGAGGAGGAGGACATTGGAGCAGAAGCATTGTCTGGTGAAATGAGTGGATTTCTACCCAGGTGACAAGAGAGGAGGAGCAGGAGCAGCTGGAGGAGGTGGATGGAGATGAGGAAGACGAGGCAGATGACTCCCAAGCACCGTGGCAGTATACAGTGGAAATGGAGGCAGGGAGCCCCTCGGAGTCACTTGTGCAGATGTCCCGCAGCATGCTTATTTGCCTGGCTAGTGACAGCGAATAGTCAGCATCGGCAGAGGGATGATTCTGGCTCTCCACCCTATTGGTCCCTCGCTACCGGTCAAAATGGGAGCCTTTTTCCCAGCTATTGAGAGGGAAGACAAACTCAATCTACTATAGGGAAATCCTCCGTAATCAGTTGGCCGCTGCCTATGTGCGGCATCGTCCCTCCTCTGACAGGTCTGACCGGGGGGTTCCTCAGCGCTCACGTACTACTGCCGCGGCTGCTGGGGGAAGGTGGGGGGGTAGGAGGCAGTACAGCTCCATCAGTCAGTAACCTAAGTCTGGAGTCATATGAGCAGCTTCCTTCACCGCCTAGTGGGAGGGCAGTCACGCAGCAGCAGCAGCAGCAGCAGGACTGGAGCATCCCTGAACCAAACAGGTTGTGGGCCTACTTGGACAGCACTCTGCCACCCAGTTAGAAGATCCGCTGGGACTACTGGGCAGCCAAAACTGGATGTGTGGGACGCAACTTGCCGAGTTTGCAGTGGAGAAGCTGTCTGCCGGCCAGTGTGTGGCATCAGGAGCGGGTTTAGTGGCGGGGGGGCCATCGTTACTACCATGGAGAAACCAGCTTGTCACGGAAATGTTGATCGGGACGGACTTTGTCAAGATGAACTCAGGCGTGGATCGGCCAGGATTTCCACACACAATGCCTTAGGGTTCTGTCTGGGTTCAAACTACTGCCTCAGCCTCTATTCTGATCCGCCACCCGCCTGATGCCAAATACATCTGCTTGATTAGTTTCTCCATCTGCCTACCCAACGTCTTTACCCGGGACTGGTATTGCACCCACCTCAACACTCTGTCATTGTGCCACTCTATGTGATCATGCTCTGTGCTGCTGTTGATGTTGCCGTGACATCCACTACTGGTCATTGTTGCCTCTGGCGGTCATGGTACTTGTTTTGCACCTCCCAGATGGTCATTGTTGCCACTCTCTGACCCTCATGGCTGTTGCTCCTGTCTCACCTCCACTCTTCTGTCATTGTGCCACTGCCTGACCTCAGCTGCACTGCCGCCGTTGACTCCGGCTCTCAGGTCATTGTGCGCTATGTGGCTAATACTATTTTGCACCTGCAGTATGTCTTTGTGCCTCTCTCTGACCTCATGCTGTTGCTCCTGTCATCACCTCCACTCTCTGTCATTGTGCCACTGGACCTGACTCTCATGCTGATTGGCCGCCGTGACCCTCCGCTCTCAGTCATTGTGCCGCTCTGTGCCCTATTTATATTTTGCCACCCTGCAGAATGTTATTGGGCCACTCTCTGTCTCATGCTGTTGCTCATGTCATCACCTCCACTCTCTGTCATCTGTGCAACTGCTGACCTCTGCTGCTGCCGCCGGTGATCCTTCCGCTCATAGTCTTTGTGCAGACCTCTGTGGCCTGAATACTATTTTGCCACCTGAGAATGTCAGTGTGCCACTCTTGACCACTCATGCTGCTGCTGTGACTCCTGTGGGGCCCGCCACACAGTGTCATTGTGCCACTGTCTGACCTCAAGCTGCTGCCGTGGCTGCTGACGTGCCCTCCACACAGTCTCCTACTCCTGTTTTTGCCACCTCAGAATTTGTCATTGTGCCTCTGTCTGACCTCATACATGCTGCCGCCGTGACCTCTCACACTGTTTCATTGTGCCACTCTGGTGGGCCCGAATTCTGTTTTGCCACTCAGAATGCCATTGTGCCATGTGCTATGACCTCTACTGCTTGCGTCGGTGACTCCACACGGTGTGATTGTGCCATCTGTGCCCATAATTCTGTTTTTCGCTCTACCTAATGTCATGGTGCACTGTCTGAACCTCATACTGCTGCCGCCGTGACTCCACACTGTATCATTGTGCCACTCTGTGGCCTTTATACTGTTTGCCGCCTCATAATGTACATTGTGCCACTGTCTGACCTCATATGCTGCCGCCGTGTCCTACACCACTGTATCACTTGTGCCACTCTGTGGCCTAATAACTGTTTTGGCTCCATAATGTCATTGTGCCACTGTCTACCTCATACTGCTTGCCCCGTGACTCCAACACTGTATCATTGTGCCTGACTGTGTCCTAATAATGTTTTTGCCGCCTCCAGAATGTCATTGTTGCCACTGGCCTGACCTCTGCTGCTGTGGTGCCGCCGTCACCTCCCACTCTATCACTAATGTTATGCCACCTGAGATCTCAGCTTGTTTTTTTCCAGCTTTCGCTATGCCATGACTTTATCAGGCTACTTTCACGCTGAGTTTTTTTGGTCAGTTTTGCCCACCCCTCTTAAGTGCCCAGGGAATTTTATAGTGAAGCGATTCCTTAGAGCGGCGGGTCATATGTGCGTGTCTTACTAAACACAACATTGATAATTATGAAGACCAAATCCATCGCGCCCTTCTGCATATTTATGCTATGGGCACAACGTTTTACAACACCTGCAGGCTCTGGGCAGTGGAATTACGCTTTTTTTTAAGTGATTCGTGACGAAGTAATTCGGATCCGAACGAATTTTGTCGGAAAATTCGGCGAAGTGAATCCGAACGATGTTTGGAAAATGTCGGTCCATCGTTACCTTTAGTTATTTGTGTGCGTTTGCATTATCTCAAATTCCAAGTTTTTATAGCAGGTCGCATACTCCACAGCGGGAAACCTCCAACTCTTGATGAGTCCCTTTTGTGGAGAGACACCACATTTTTACCTTATTTGTATTTTGACTTATTTTGTACGCTAGGGGAGATGGACATTCCCTAAGGTGTTTGACCTCTTTGGTATTTATGCGCAACCATTTGTCCAAACAATTGCAGAGAGGAATTATATTGTTTTAATAATGCTCAGTTTCTTATTTAAAATAGATTTTTTTTGTTATAATTTCTGCTGAACTTTGTAGTAATGCTTATTCTCACATTTTCTTCTCTATTGATCCTCTCGTTTCTGTATTTGTTTTAAAAGTTGTTCCTGTGTTTTGGAATTCATACTTTTTTTTATAGATATATCTATGTCTTTATCTTTTATCTCTATTTTTGAGGTCTATTACCAATGATTTCCCCCAGACATATTATTAAAATCTTCCTGTTTTTTGGAAATATGTGTCTAGTCCATAATCATTTCCCTATGGAAATAGCCTTGTTGGTGCTGGCAGCATGACTGCTATTAGCTGCTGAGGATGGTGTTTCTCTGGAGTTGGTTTCCGAATACAGATTGGAAGTGATTTTTACCCAAATCCTTTTGTCCTTATGAGGCATATGTCCAAAATGGAATTGTGTCATGTTCCATGTTCCTGTGAAATGTTAGATTAAAAGGATTCTGGTTGATATATTCCATATAAGTGGGGTATATGCGCACCATCGCGACCCCAAATGAGCAATGTGGGCGTCAATGTAGCGCCCATACCACACCTATTCTGTCGCACAATGGATTATGTTCACTAAAAAATTTAAAGGTGTTCCCACCAATGCCATGGTGATATTGGCCAGAGATGGTGGAGAAGGTGGCCATAGGGGCCCACCCATCTAATTGTAATGATATATGGTGCCCTTCAAATTTTAAAGTAGTTACTCTTGAGAAGATTATTCCACTGCCTATATAAATAAATTCCTGTAAATCAGAATCATAATTACTATGATTTTTTTGAAAGAATATAAATGTTTTAAAGTGTATAATTGCTACTTGGTGGGGTATATCAGAGGTTATAGTCCCACTCGTCGCACGTAAACCATGTATTCTGTTTTTCCATGTTTGGTCCTGCAAATTTTTAGGAGGGGAATTGGTTGTCCTTAAAATATCCCGGTTGATCATGATCTATGGGTTGCAAATACCTTAATCAACCCATCTACTTAGGCGCACGTTAAGAGAATTGTTCCCTCTGATTATAGGGCGCAATTTCGGTTGGAATGACATTTTTGTGGACCTTAGGGACCCCATAAAAAATTGGAATATTACAGGATCTTTCCTACGTTGTATTTTTTTTGTTTCTCAATTTAGGACCCAACAGGCTCACCCCTTCCTGTAAAAAGGCATTTAATGAAGTTGAAGCTGGTTGTGGATTTTCTGTGAGTCTGCGGTTATGTGTGATCATTCTCCAAAATTTTCTAAAAGCCTGTTTTTCTATACTAGGCCAATATCATATACAACCCACCGCCACCTTTGTCTGCTTTTTTTATGATTTGATTGTCCATGCTCTTGAGTTCTTTTTTGCTTTCTTCTGGGACCATGTTTTAAATTACTATCCTTAGGATTTCTGTTTTTCTATTCTAGTTTGTATTGTGTAAAAAGCTACTAAAGTCCTGTTCATAATGTTCGAAAATTTTCAAGAGCAGGACCTAGCCTTAATAGGATAAAACCGGGTTGGCATATTTTGTTGTATTGTGATTCTTGTCTATCATCATCTTGTTCCCCACATATCTGTTCTTTTTCTAACTACTAACAACTTTTTTAGGCTACTTGTTCTTTAAAGGGTAAAATTCTGATATTCATTAGGTGTTTGATTTTCCCTTTATTGTATTTCTGGACCCTCCTTGCGGTGTCAAAGAAATATTCTTTAACCGTAAGCAAACCTAACAAATTTATTACGTCATCTAGTGTGATATATATCTCAAAATTAGTTTTTGGTGCAAAATTTAAGCCCTGGCCACGCACCTTCCAATCTGAGGCTGAGTCAAAATTGTGGGGGGTGAGATTAATTGTGAGTCATCATCGTTGTACTTGTTATACTCCGTTTGTATTTGTGCGAATGTCCTTGTGGATTTCCGTATTCTATGTGTCCCTTTTGGTTTGTCCTTTTCATTTTTTGACATCTATTTATTTTTTGTGGGATGATTGTTGTGGCTTGGTGTCAAATGTTATGCTCTTATTGTCGGCTACGAGTGCTATCCACATGTCTATTTCTGAGAAACTGACCGCTCTTCTGCTATTTTTCCTCCATCTTTTTTTTTATATATGATTTGGTTGTTTGTTCTCCGGTCACTTTGTCATGTGTAGATTTTGTTGGGTTGCTATAGTCCTCTATAGTCTGTAGAGTATTTCTTTTTTTATTTTCATAATAGATTTTTCTACCATATCAGAGTTTCCATTTAGTTGTGTTTGGGCATGCACTATAGTCAGCAATTTCCTTTGTACTCCTCCTATCTGAATTTAGATCTTTAATCTTTTTTCATTTCTTGTATTTTTCGAAGTGTTTCAAATTCCATCTATTAAATTCATGAGGGCCAAGGAACACTCTGTAATGCCATATTCCAATCTTGTTCATAAAAGTCCTCTGTTGTGTCATATTGTTGGTAGTTTTTTCAGGCGGAGACCTTTAGGGGATGATCTTTTTTTCAAGGTAGGTACTCAATGTTTGTTTGTCCCACCAGATCTTAAGCTCTGTATTTTCACCTTTTTAACTGTATTATAGTTCTTTTACCCCGGTGTCTGTACATTTTCAATGGCGTTCATGCTGTTATTCACGTCTTTATAAATACAGCCGCCAATTTAGCCCGTCGTTCCGGGGACATGACTGTAATATATAATACTGTGGAAACACCATCCTCATAGCTAATAGCCATATTCCATATTCCATATGATTAGGGAAATGATTAGCCTAGACGATATGTTCAAGAGGAAGATTTTAAAATAGATGGGGGAAAACATCTGGTAAAAGACTCAAAAACTAGGAGGATATAAAGAGAAAGACATTGATAGAGCTATAAAAAGTTCGAATCAAATACACAGGAACAACTTTTAGAAACAATCAGTAAACAGAGAAATCAATAGAGAAGAAAATGTGAGAATAAGCATTTATACCAAGTTCTAGCACAGAATTATAATCAACTAAAATTATTTTTAAAAGAATCTGGATGCATTTTAATAACATGATTGAGATTCTCTCTGCAATTTTGGACAAAGGGGGTGCGCCTAATAACCAAAAAGAGGTCAAACTCCTTAGGTAATGTATCTCCCCTAGAGGACTATAGTCATGATAAAATAGGGAAAAATGTGGATATCTCAAAAGGGATTCTTCAAGTGTGGTGGTTACCGCTGTGAGTATGGCGACCTAGCTATAAAAAACTGTGGAATTGAGATAATGGCAAACCAACAAAAATACACTATAGGCCAATTTGTTTATTGTGATAGTCATCCACTGTAATTTATATTATAGAGTGTACACAATGTAACTAAGAAACTATGTGGGGATGTACGATTAGGAAGGTAAAAAACACGTATAAAAATTACAATGTCACCAATATAACAAAAACAGTCTCCAATTGTCAGGAGCGGGGTTTGGTGGCAAGACACTTTGTGGAATGCCCCCCAGGGGGACATTAAGGTTTTAAATTTTTATTTTAATTTAAAAGTCACCCCCATCAGAGGGGGTAAGGGCTAAGTTTTAAGGAAAAGGGGAAGCACAATGGATCTTTAGGTTGGGAATAGAAGCCGGGAGGGTCTGAATTACCTAGGGGACATGCTTTACATATTTTAAAATGATTTGGGGGGTGCAATTATGTGTTATTTGGAGGTAAAATTATAGGACCCCCTCTGTAGCAGTTATCCCCTTCTCCATTGCATAGTAAATAATTCACAATCTATTACCCTTTACAATATTTTTCCCGTATTTCCCCCCTTGGATCTTTGTGTTTTTTTTTTCCTTATGGCTATTTTTTTTAAAATTGGTTTTTTAAAGAGGCCCCAAATCTGCAAAACACCTAAAGTGATCAAGAGTTTTTTAAGAAACCGTCTGTTTCTTGCCTTTGGGGGGGGCTGTTCTTGTGTCAATGCATTTTACCCGGAAATAAAGCTTGTTGTTACCAGTATCAGGCCCAGGATTCTTTAGGGCGGAGTTTTTTGAGTGGGTACGGGATACCCCTTTTTTTTTGCATTTTAATCCTTATTTGGGGAAAATGTAATGGTTTATATTCTTTAAATAGGTTGTGGTATTATTCAGCTTTTAATAGGGGTGATATGGGTCATGGTTTTTGTGTATTATTTCGGGGTCTCTTATAGTGGTAAATTTGGTTCATGGTGTGGGGGGTAATTTATTCAGTATTATTGGTAGTGATTTTGGGTAGGGAGTTATGGTATTATTTTTTCTTTTGTGGGGGGGGTATGTGTTCGGGGGGTTTTGTGGTTTGTTTTTCGTCACTATGGGTGTGGATCGTGATCATAAGTTGTGGATTATTGAGCCACTATGTGGTAGTGAATGGGTCAAGATGTATTTTTTTTGAGTTATCTGTGGTGGTGTATGTGTTCATGGTTGGTGGGTATTTTATCCTATTGGGGTATTATTTTGGGTTATTTTCGGGGGGGATATGTGGTCATGGTGTCGGGTATTATTAGTCATTTTTGGTGGGTTATGGTTCGGGGTGGGGCAATATTATTCAGTCACTATGTGGGGGGGAAAAATTTTTTCATGGTGTGATGGTATTATTCAGTCACGTGGTTGTGATATAGGGTCTTTATGTGGCAGTATTTGGTCTTAATTTTTGTAAATTTAAACCCTTTGGGGTTTCTGGTTTTATGTAGCAGTTATTTGGTCCGAGGACCATTATTTAGGGGTTTTTAATCTCAGTACTTTGTGTTTTTTGCTTTTGATTATTTTTTAAAGAAATGTATCATTCAGGATCCGGGAGGGACGTATACTTTGACCTTCTATGTTTTACCCCGGGTCCTTTTTGCCCAAATTTGGTAAGGGAACTCAGAACCCCCGGCAATCTTGATTCAGTTTTGGTTTATGTGTCGACACATGGTCTGTATAGTTTAAGTAAGTTTGGGGGCGCAGGGGGGACACCCCTACGGTGCGGAGACAGCGATTCAAAAGCTCCCCCAAAATAAACTCTTGGGGGGCCCCAGGCCCCCCCTCCAACACTCTACAAAAAAATACCACTGAAGAGCAGAGGGCGAGCGCTTCCTGCTCCCCAAAAGATCGGACAGCGACCCCTTCCGGGGTGTTTTTGGGACGGATGGGTTTTTGATGTCATCTGCTCCCGAGAGATCCGCCCTCGGGGCCGGGTAAGAAGTGGAGCGCTGGGGAGCAGGCAGGAGGGAGGAAGTAAGTACTTTTTTTTTTAAAACCTTTTTATACTGCCCATTGGGGACATATACCCGCCCCAACCGCTTATGGGGGGCTCATTCTATACCGCCTATGGGGAAATAAACGCCTAAAACTGCCCTTTGGGGGGTATTTTTCCGCCTATATGTAGAAGGCTACCTTCCTTTAAATGCCTTTATTGCCTAGGGGGATTTTTTCCGCCTATACCCGCCAAAGGGGGAATATACCTGCCTTTAAACCCGCCCGTGGGGGACATTAAAAATTTCCATACCCGCCCTATATCTGGCTAAGGGGACATTAAATTGCCTATAACCTGCCTATATCGGGAGGGGGACATTTTAAAATTTCCCATTCCTGCTATAGGGACCTTAAACTATCTATACCTGCCTAAGGGGGTTAAATTGGTTCCGCCTATGGGGAATTTTAAAAATTTAAAAATTTTAATTTAAAAATAATAATAATCTTTATTTATATAGCGCCAACATATTCCGAGCCTTTACAATTTGGACGGTGTGGGTACAGACCAAAAAATAATTTGAACAATAAAACACTTTCCAGGAGCACAAGGGGAGAGGGGGCCCCGCTCCAAGAGCTTACAATCTATTAGGGTGTCAGGATGACGAAGGTTGATTGCTGATTTACAATGGTCCAGCCCTGTGACATAATATGGGGTTGTTAACTAGAAATTCGGGTGAACCTGCCCCCCAAAAAAGTTCTATTTTCGTTGTGCGCTAGGGAGTGTGGGGGAGGGGGGTCGAGTTAGCATTAGGATTTCTGGTAGGCCAAACTGAGAAGATGTGTTCTCAGGGCCCTTTTAAAGCTATGAGAGTTCTGAGTGTGCCTGATCGCCCGCTGGTTAGCATGTTCCAGAGAACTGGTGCGCACGTGTGAAGTCTTGGAGACGGGCATGGGAGGGTTCGGATGATTGATGAGTGTAACCTGATATCATCAGCAGAGCGGAGAGAGCTGGGGTAGGGTGGTAGACAGAGATGAGGGAGGCGATGTAGGGAGGAGCAGTGTTGTGGAGAGCTTTATGAGTGAGTGTGATGAGTTTATGTTGTATCCTGTACTGGATAGGCAACCAGTGCAGTGACTGACACAGGGTAGAGGCATCAGTATAGCGGCTGGAAAGAAAGACAAGTCTGGCTGCTGCATTCAGGACAGACTGGAGAGGGGAGAGTTTGCAGAGAGGGAGACCGAATAAGCAGGGAGTTGCAGTAGTCAAGAGAGAGTGAATAAGAGCAACAATGAGAGTTTGAGTTGTTTCCACAGTGAGAAAAGGACGGATTCTGGAGATGTTCTTGGTGCAGATGACAGGAGCGGGCAAGGGGATTGGATATAGGGGATGAAAGACAGATTGGAATCTAGTATAACCCCCAGACAGTTGGCCTGCTGCCTAGGATTTAAGGTGGTGCCACACACTGAGACAGAAAGGGCAGGGTAAGGTCTGTTAGTAGATGGTGGGATAACTAGAAGTTCAGTTTTAGTGAGGTTTAGTTTAAGATACAGGGAGGACATGATGTCAGAGACAGCGGACAGACAGTCACTGGGGTTTTGTAGCAGGGCAGGAGTGATGTTACGGGAGGAGGTGTATAATTGGGTGTCATCAGCGTAGAGATGGTACTGGAAGCCAAATCTGCTGATGGTTTGTCCAATGCCTATACCTGCTTATGGGGGACATTAAACTGCCTATACCTACCTATGTAATTTTATTGGTATCCATTTTTATTTCTGAAATTTACCAGTAGCCGCTGCATTTTCCTCCCTAGACTTATACTCAAGTCAATAAGTTTTCCCAATTTTTTGTGGCAAAAGTAGGTGCTTCAGCTTATATTCGGGTCAGCTTATACTCGAATATATACATAATAAAAATCTAAAGCTCATCCCACAATATCCACAACAGCCACATTAGGCTACAATTGACGAAAAAATAAAAAAATATGGCTCTGTAAATGGATTGACACAAAAATGAATTGTTGGCCACAAAACATGCCTCTATTGTGTAAAAGTGGTAAAATATCAAAGAAAAGGAGTAGAATATGAGAAACAATAGGTATTTGGTATCACCACAATTAAAAAGATTTATACACTAAAGTAATAATTTGCTCATTGTTTCCCATCCTCTACCCCAAGAAATAAAAAATAAAATAAAAACAGAATCAATAAATAACAAATCCCCCAAACGTCATTTCCCTTTGCAACATTCTTAACATACATTTAAAATACATTTATGCTTACATATTTACCTTAAAAGCTAAGTTTTTATACATTTATGGCATTATTGCTGATGTTATTACGATGTGTGTACATGCAATGGCTAACCTAATATATGAAAGCCAGATCATTTCTGAGGTTTAAGGACTGTGGCATTTTGCGTGTCTAGTCTGTATATCCAGTGAGCTTCACGATGGCACCTTGCGTTGCCAGTCTCCACCAGACATAGGACTTTCTCACTTTCTCTACTGCAAAACAAAGAGAAACTTCCAATATACCCTTTATGTTGTTCTATGAAGTGTTTAGTAACACCTGAGGGGTAAGTGTGTCCTTTATATATAATATAATAATATGCTCTGACACTCGTGGTTTAAATTTACGTATGGTGCTCCCTATGTAACTTTTTTGACATATGTTACATTGTATACTGTACACCCGATGATCCGAATCACAATTAATAAATTGTTTTACTCTGAAGGTTTTGTTATTTTTTGTGTCAGAAAATCTTTGAGTTTCTATTACATATTTGCATATACTGCATCTTGTGCTATTGCAGGGGAAAAAACCTGATATAGGTTTTAACCAGGTATCTTTATTGGGTTGGTCACTTACCTATTTAAGGTGATCAGCAACGAACTTTTAAATCACTGTGAACAAGGGAGCGATGTAGCCCCCTAAACGCTTCGGTTTTTAAAAAACTATTTTTTGGTCCCTTTTTTATGGGGAGGGTCATAGCACTAAATAAAAAACCCTTTTGGATTTTTTTTTCACTAAAAAAGCGCTAAACCCCTTTTCATATTGATTTTTTGCCTTTTTCTTTGTTGGAGCCTGAGTTTGGAGGCTAGGGATCTTTTCGCTCAATGCCCGTGGAAAAAATTCGGAAGTCCCCGGTGCATGCCCTCAGCTATTATCGGTGAGTGGGTGTTTTTTTTCCCACAAAGAAATTTCTTGGGTTTTTGTCATATAACAAGGAAAAATGCCAGAACATTGATGGGAGAGAGTGGGCCCGGAAAAACTTCAGCCCCTCTTTTTAGCACTGACTGCTTTAAGTAAGAAGATGGTCAAAACCCCCTGACTGGTGGTGGGTTTTCTTAATGGGGGGGAGTAAAACAATGGAGGGAGGAGAAGGAATCAGTTTCAGGGGGAAAGGAATTAGTGCAGGGGGGGGGGGACAAATCAGTACAGGGCTGGAGAGGAATTAGTGCAAGAGGGGAGAGGGATCAGTGCAGGGGGAGAGGAATCAGTGCAAGAGGGGGAGAGGAATCAGTGCAAGAGGGGGAGAGGAATCAGTGCAGGGGGAAGAGGAATTAGTGCAGGGGGAAGAGGAATTAGTGCAAGGGGAAGAGGAATTAGTGCAGAGGGAGAGGACTCAGTGCAGGGGGGAAAGGGAAATTTGTTTCAAAAAAGGGGAAAAGGAAATTTGAGCAAGGAAAAAAAGGAAAAATTTGTGCAGGGGGAGAGGAATCAGTTTCAGGGGGGGGGGAAAATTTTTGCAGGGGGAGGAAATTAAATGCAGGGGGGGAGAGAAATTATGCAAGAAAGGGTAGAGTAAATTCTGCAAGGGGAGATGGAAAATTTGTGCAAAAAAGGGGGGGGAGGAATTAGTGCAAGGGGGAGAGGAGTTAGTGCAGGGGAGAGGAATTAGTGTAAGAGGGGTGAGGATTTAGTGCAAGGGGGAGAGGAATTAGTGCAAATGGGAGAGGAAAATTTGTACAAAAGGGGGGAAAAAATTAGTGGGAAAAAGGGGAATAATTAGGCAATGGGAGGGGAAATTATTTCAAGGGGGAGAGGGAAATTTTTGTTTCAGGGGGGGAGAGGAATTAGTGCAAGAGGGGAGAGGAATTAGTGCAGCGGGGAGAAGAAGTAGTGCAGCGGGGAGAGGAATCAGTGCAGGGGGAGAGGAATCAGTGCAGGAGGAGAGGAATCAGTGCAGGGAGTGAGGAATCAGTGCGGGGGGAGACAAATCAGTGCAAGAGGGGAGAGGAATTAGTGCAGGAGGGGAGAGGGGAAAATTAGTGGGGGGGGAGAGGATTAGTGCAAAATGGAAAGGGGAATTAGTCCCGGTGGAGAGGAAAAATGCGGGAGGTAGGGAAAAGTGTGGGGGAGAGGAATTAGTGCGGAGGGGGAGAGGAATTAATGCAAGGCAGAGAGGAATTAGTGCAGGGCTGAGAGGAATTAGTGTGGAGGGGGAGAGGAATTAATGCAAGGCAGAGAGGAATTAGTGCAGGGCAGAGAGGAATTAGTGCAGCGGGGAGAGGAATCAGTGCATGGAGGGGAAATATAAAAAGGGGGGAAGGAATAAAATGAAAGGGGAGAGGAAAATCAAGGGGAGAAAATTTAGGGGAAGGATTGAGGATTTGGTGTAGGGGGAGAGAGGAATTAGTGCAAGAGGGGAGAGTAATTAGTGCAAGGGGGAGAGGAATTAGTGCAAGGGGAGAGGAATTAGTGCAAGGGGGAGAGGAATTAGTGTAAGGGGGAAGAGGAAATAGTGCAAGGGGGAAGAAAAATTAGTGCAAGGAGGAGAGGAATTAGTGTAAGGCAGAGAATAATTAGTGCATGGGAAAGGGGGGAATTATGCCTGGGAGGTCAGTACGGGGGGGAACGAACAGTGAGGGGAAGAGGAATCAGGGCGGGGGGAGGGGGAATAGTGCAAGGGGAGGGAATTAGTGAAAGGGTGAGGATTGGGGGGGGAGAGAGGAATTAGTGTAAGAGGGGAGAGGAATTAGTGCAAGAGGGGAGAGGAATTAGTGCAAGAGGGGAAATGAATTAGTGCAAGAGGGAGTGAATTAGTGAAGGGGGAGGGGAATTGAATTTAGTGAAAGGAGGATGAATTTAGTGAAAGGGGGGAAAATAGTGCAAGGGGAAGAGGAATTAGTCAATTATCATGCCGATACCAAATAGTAAAAGAATGATTATGCGATGACCTTTTAAAGTCTTGGGAGAGGAACAACACCTCATTCTTACCCCAAACGGGGGGGAAAAGGGGAAATTTTAAACACCCAAAAAACAGTAAAAATGGTATGTGCTACATCTTGGGCCAAATTAGGCAACAAGAGTACAGAAAAAACTCAAGACTATTCCTATCCTGTTTGTACCAACATGCCCCTTAAACCCTGCATGCCCAAAAAAAAAAGTGCCAGAAGGCAGTATTATTAAATCTTCTTTTTACTTGAATGGACATTGACACCTGCCCTGGAAGCAGCATGCCCCTTTAAAACATGTCTGACCCACAGAAAAAAAAAGTAAAGGGAAAAAGGTCTTTAAACCACATTTTTAGGATGGAACCCCTCCAGTCTTTGTTTCCCTTTTTTTTAATTGTTTTTAAATGGGTTGTCTACAAAAGGGTTGTAGCTAGTTAAAGATCTTGCAAAAAAAGTTTTTTGCAATATGTGTCCTTTAACAGGCCCTATTTTTCCCCTTTTTTTTGACAGAACTCCCCCTTAGCCCTCTTGAAAATGTGAAGAAAAATGTCTGTTAGAAACCACTTTTTTTTGAATGGGCCCTTAGTATAGCTGAATTTCACGAAACTGCCCCAAAAAAATTCAAAAACATGACCTTGACCCATCTTGAAAAATTGTAAAGAAAAATGTCTTTTAAAAACCCAAATTTTTAGAATAGGACTGTAGTATTGCTGCATTTCCAGCGCATGCCCAAAAAAATTAAAAAAATGATTTCGCCATATTAAAAATTGTAGGAGAAATCCCACTTAGAAGCACATTTTTTTCCCAAAGGCCCTGATTTTAGTTATTCTAGCAGCATGCCCCCAAAACCATTGAAATGCAAAAATTCTAAAGATAAAGTGAGTAAATGAAATAGTTTTTTTCATGAAACCCTTGGTGATTTTACAGTTCCTGCCGCAAACCGTAAAATGGTTTCGGAATGAGAATAAAAATTGTGTAAAAAATAATCTTTTAAAAAAAAAGTTTTCAAGGGACCATTTCTGTTTGAAGGAATGTAAAGTGCCCGGAAAATTTGGTGATGGCAATTGGGGCCACAAATCATTAGAGCCATGCCTGATTCTTTGTAAAAGTCAAACGATAACATTATCTGTGGAAAAGCGGTGCTTTTTGTCTGTAATGATCCCCCCAGTGTCTGAAGGCCCGTCAGATATGACACTGGTGCTGGGCAGGACAAACCTCTATGGCGTGGTGAGGGTGGGCCTTTTTATCCTTTTTGGATGCCAGAAGTCGATTGGGGCCAGAAAACACCCCAAAAAAATGGTTTTTTGAGACGCAGATAGTCGTGCCCCAGATTTTAAAGCGGTTTGGTGTTGTATGTGTCCCTGCTTTCATGCGTTGGGTAGGTGGTAAATAAGGATTCCGAGGCCCCCATTGGCTTCTGCCACAATGCTGCTTCTGCTGCAGTTAGGGAACTTGGGCTCTATGCATCACGTTGCTGACGTTGTTCCACCGGACATTTGAAAAAAGGAGGATGAAACAGAGTTCCCCCAGTTATCAATAGCAGGTTCCAATTCTGCTTTTACTCTTATTTGGGTGGGGGGAAGGAAATGCTGGTTTTGTTTGTACCGGGGATTGAGGAGGGTGGCCACCCGTAGTGTTTTTTAATTTTTGGGGCCTTAATGCGAGGATTGTTGCAGGAATGCAAAAGTGGAGCCTTGATTTCCAAAGCCCTTGGGTCGAGGGGCCCGCAAATGATCTTCCCCATCTTCCTCTCCGCTCAAATTGTGCCAACCTCTTTTCCCAAGGCGGGAGTCGGTAACGTCGGGGTCCCGGGGTACTCATTCCCTTTCCTCCCTTCCCGGCAAGCTTCCAAAAACGCCCCGACTTGCCTCAGATTATGTGCCCCCTTGCACTAGCTGGCCCTGAACCACCCTAATGAAGACCCCATAAAATTTTGGGAAATGTTGGATTCTGGTTGAGGGAGAAAGGTCCCTGTCCCCATCTGTGTCGTCTCACTCGTTGTGGTGGGACCCGAGTGTCCCAAGTCGTTCCAGAATAAAATCCCCCAATGCTCATGCTGACAAGGGGGATTTTCCGCAGACCTTTTTTTGGTTTTTCAAAAATTGAAGGGGGTGCTTGTTTTACCTGCCTCCCCCTTCAGTGGCTAACACCCCCAGGTCTGCACCGTGTTGTCAAGCCATGTGATTCATATGAGTAAAATGGGATTGCACTGTCCCAAATCTGGAATTGGGGGTGGAAAATTCCCGCGTGTTGCCACTCAAAATGAGACGGTTGAGGGGAGGCCCAGCTGACGTGCAACGCAGCCCCGGGGAGAAAGCAGGGTGCGAAAGGGGAAGTGTGAGTCAGACCTCGGCTTCCAGCAGGCAGTCCAGCCCCCGGGGAGCGCTTTAGAAATTTTGGGGCAAGGGGTTTAGACTGGCCGGCAGGGATGTGTCCGCCTACCTCTTAAGGGCGGCCAGCGATTTTGACCATTTCACAAACCCCCTTGCCTGGCACAAGGGTTTTTGTACCCAGCCGGCCCGGGTTTTTTACGAAGAGCCGTCCACCTCCTGACCGTGTGTTGCGTCTCCAAGACAGATTAATTTCAACAGGCTGGGTATCTATGGGCCGTGATGCCCCCAGAGGACTTGGGGGAAAGAACCCTGACCCTCCCTGCGGTTTTTTAAAAGTGTGCGCCGGGCCTGACGCCCCGTCACCCCCAGAGAATCCAACCAGTCACCCCGTATGTCACAGAGATATAGTGGCCTTGGTGTGTTTAGTAAAATGTCGGTGGTTTGTGGGTTTTTGGACACAGATGCAGACAAGCGCTTTAAAAATTTTTGAGACAGTGGTGGGCCCGGCAGGGACGTCTTTTCTGGGGAAAAGAAAAGCCCGTTTGGATCTGGTATTGGGGGCAGGCAAGGGCCATGAGTGGGGAAACCCTGTGTCCACCAGATGGAAAAGGGAACATTTCCCAAGGCCAAAGCCGGCAATGCGACATTCAGGTTTTGGCTTTTTGGGTGGTTTGAGTAAAAATGTTTTTTGTCCCAAAAAATGGTGAAAAAAGGCTGGGGTAGACTGGCGCTGTACGGCGTGAGGGCATCAAATGGTTAAGGAGAAGGGGGTGGATGGGTTTGGGGGTGTGGTGGTACTGGGCGACGGGGGGGTGAAGCGGAGGCTGATCCCTGATCTGAATTGAGAGACATGGGGGCCCGAGGAACGTTGGTGGGGCGGAGGAGGAGAGGCAAAGGGGCAGAGGGTGTTTCCAGTGGGGGTTTGGGAAACCCCGGGACCGGGGGCCTTTTTCGCCAAGTGTTCCTCCATTTCACTCTGCATTGTGCATGTGCTAGACATGTTGGTGGTGGTTAAAACCTAAGATTCTAGGAATTGAAGTTTTCAAAAAACTTCATACAAGTGAGTATCTGCGCCAAATGAGTTCAAAAAAGCGCAATAAAACTATTCAGAAGTTACATGGATGAGAAATTGCGTTTTTTTTGCAGCAATGACAAACGAGAACAGTTGCTAGAAAATTTTAATTGTCGTACAACATGGCTAGTTGAAAAAAACTAGGGCCGCACCACTTGCAATACAGCTATTTGAAAATTATACAGATAACAAACGGTGGTTTTTGCACCAATAAAATACACCAACAGTAACTACAAAATTTCTGTATCCAAATTTAAGTCCAAGGTGGCTATTTGAACAAAACTGGGCCACACCAAAGTGAAATACAGCTATTTAAATGTTATACGGATAATAAAAGGTGGTTTTTGCAACAATGAAATACAACAGCAGTTACCACAAAATTTCCGTATTCAAATTCAAGTACAAGGTGGCAATTTGAACAAAACTGGGCCGCACCAAAGTGAAATACAGCTTATTAAATGTTATACGGATAATAGAAGGTGGTTTTTGCACCAATGAAATACAACAACAGTTACCACAAAATTTCTGTATTAAAATTTAAGTACAAGGTGGCTCTTTGAACAAAACTGGGCCGCACCAAGTGAAATATAGCTATTTAAATGTTATACGGATAATAAAGTTGGGTTTTGCACCTATGAAATACACCTGCAATTACTAGCAAATTTCTGTATCCTAATATAAGTACAAGATGGGTCTTTGAACAAAAATGGCCTGCACCAAAGTGAAAAACACCTAATTAAAATGCGTACGGATAATAAAAGGTGGGTTTTGCACCTATGAAATACACCTGCAATTACTAGCAAATTTCGGAATCCTTATATAAGTACAAGTTGGGTCTTTGAACAAAAGTGGCCTCTGCCAAGTATAAAACACCTAATTAAATTGTGTACGGATAATAAAAGGTGGGTTTTGCACCTATGAAATACACCTGCAATTACTTGCAAATTTCTGTATCCTAGTATAAGTACAAGATGGGTCTCTGAACAAAAACGGCCTGCGCCAAAGTGAAAAACACCTAATTAAAATGTGTACGGATAATAAAAGGTGGGTTTTGCACCAATGAAATACAACAGCAGTTACTATAAAATTTCTGTATCCCACTGTAAGTACAAGGTGGGTCTTTGAACAAAACTGGGCTGCACAAAATAAAAGGTACTATTTCACCTCAGGTGCGAGGTGTGCTGACCAAAAACTGGTAAAAAAAAGCCATTTCAATGCAGGTTCAAAGCAGAGCCTGGGCTGCACAATATACACTCTCCTTTCGAAAGCCTGCCTGCCTGTCTGTCTGTGTTCGCCTGCCTGTCTGTCTGTTTCACCTTTCTCCAGACTGACTATTAATGTATGTTCATGTTTATGCCATTTTTGTTTGAAACTGCAGTTAAAGAAAAGGGAAAACAATATGTTTTTTGTAAGTGTTGGTCGCTGCAGCATAAATTTACAGATTGCAGACCTGTGTGCAGTGTGAGACCACACAAAGCATACTATAATATCTGGTAATATCAACTGCATGGAATGTACTATGACATACACTGATAATCTCTAGTACCAGCATGTGTAACTATCAACAGCAATGAATTTAAGAGATAGTAATAATATTACTTACAGATCACAATTCAGGTCTGTCCGAATGTGTGCATGGTCACTGACAGAAGCACATGGTGACTGACCTGTTGACCTTTGGAATGCAAATGGTTAATGAAAAAATGCAAGAGATGTTGCTTCTTTGTTGTATGCCAATCTGTCTCCATAGAGAAAAAGGCCTGAGCCTTCATCAGAAGTAAAAAATCACATAAATACATTCTAGTTCTAATATCAATTAATGAAGAATATACATAAACATTGAATTACAAAGATACTGAATGTGTTAGTGTACACAGAGCTGACTGACAGTTGCATGTGTGAAGATGTGTATGTTTGAGGATCTATTTGGGAGGTAATGTTTTAACAAGATGCAATGTTGTAGTGAGGATTTATGTTATATAAAGCATTAAGGGTTTTATTAAAGAAAATCTGAGAAGGAAATGTTTCCATATCTTGTGGTTTAAAATAATTGACTGTGTTGTGTGTTCTGCCCATGCAGATGGGTGTGTAATCATATACATTCTAGGTAACATTATTGGGTTATTTTCTGGGGAGGTTAATGCTGAAAAATCATGAATTATGTGAACATATTCATTACACACATGGGAGCAGGTGAGAACCTGATGAAAAATCTCTGAGAATGGTATGAGAATGTTATAACTAGAGATGGGCGAATTGATTCTAACGAAGTGGAATTCGTTTAGAATTTCAGGAAAACTTCGGTTCTGAACGAAGTCGAAGTTTGGGGTACTTCGTGTGAACGAAGTGTGCTTTTGATTGATAAAATGGCTGCGAGCACATGGCGTTACATGGGGCAAAGAACTCTGGGAGGAAGAAGGGCATAGCCTGCATGACATGTGCAGAGATGAAGCCGATCAGAGACCGGCAGGATTCTGTGACGTCACCGCACTATATAAGTCCGGGCGCGAGCTGGGAGCTCATACTGCTCTCACTGTACTGATTAGGGAAGGTGCTGCCGCGGCTGCCAATGAAATCTCTTACTAAAGAACTCATTTTTATACAGCGATTTTTGTCGGGTGTCACAGATGGTCTTAGAAACTGCTTCTCTTAACGTTCTAATTATGATTTTGTGGGGTATTGGAACTGAAGTCGAGTGTGCGTCCAATGCAACTGCATATACATTTTAATGCTATCTGCTCAGTTCTTCAGCACATTGAATATCCAAGGGTTATCTAAGCCTGTTCCTCTTGTATACATTTAAAGAAACAGCATTTTTACAATTCAAATACCACTTCATTTTTGGTTGCTCAATTCTTTTGCGCAATTTACATCCAGGGGTTAATTAAGCGTTGTTCTGCTGTTGTGGTGACTAAAAGAAACCGTCTTTTTCAAAGCCAAAAAATACATTTTTCCTGTAGCATAATTCATAACCGAAGGTTAATTACAAGTTTTTCTCTTGCTGTGTACCGTAAAATACACGCCATTGTAACACGCTACAAAGCTGGTAGTTTTTGGTTGCTCAATTCTTTTGCGCAATTTACATCCAGAAGTTAATTAAGCGTTGTTCTGCTGTTGTGGTGACTGAAAGAAACCTTCTTTTTCACCGCCAAAGAAGCAGTTTTGCCTGTAGCATAATTCATATCCGAAGGTTAATTAAGCCTGTTTGTGCTTTTACATTCAGTAAAATACACAGTGTTTTTAAACGACACATACAAGTACATTTTTCCTTCCCATTTGTGGAGCGTAATTTATATAATTTATATCCAAGGGTTACCCAAGCTTGTTACTGGGTTCATTTGGAGTCAAATACAGGGTGTGTTTTTATCATATACAGATATCTTCATCAAACAGTGTCTGTACATTTTAGAACAAACAGTATGTCAGACAGAGAGGTGGCAGGCTCTTCACCTGCGAGTGGCAGTGGCACAAACATTCCTGGAGCAGACCCAGGTCACAGCACAGCAAGGGGACATCGCAGCAGGGGTCACTCGGTGAGGCCACAACTGCTGCTGTCATCTAGCGGCTGTGTGTTGTTCAGCAACCCAATGGTTCTTGATTGGTTGACTAGGTCATCCATTTTCTCCCAGATGACATCTGAAAACCCCAGCCAAGAGTCGGTGGGAACGTCAGACACAACCCTCAGTTGGCATGGCCCGGGAGCAGGTCAGCGGCCCTCACCTGTCCTCAACCCACCTCTGTCCCATCCGGTTCCCTCAGCCAGAGATCTACTATGTGGTCTGGGCTCAGCGCCACTATATAGCGAGGATGAACAATTTGAGGAGGGCAGTCAGCAGCTACTTGGCAGCAAAGAAATGGGGCCAATATCCCCTGCTTCTTGCAGTAGGCGGCATAGTATAGATGTGGAGAGTGGCATGGGAGGTCATGTTGTGAGGGGTCAGCCTCTGCGTACCAAGGCCGGTGATGAGGACAGCAGTGACGATGAAACAAAAATAGATGAGGATGTAGCCGACCGCACTTGGGAGCCGGGTAAGGCAAGGGCTTGATCATCGTCAGGAGAAGAAGGCGTCAGCTTGCATGTCAGGCAGCGGCGCAGCCAGCAAGTGGGTTGTGTGGCCGTGAGTCAGCAGGATAGCAGCAGTGTGAGGTCGGGAGCCAACTGGCCACGGGGTAAAAAACCCGCTTCGCAGGTCCAAGAAAGTAGCGGCACAGGGGCTCAGCGAGGCAGCAGCGGTAGTAGTCACTCAGTGCGGAACGTTGGCGGTAAAATCAGATACTCGACGGTGTGGCAGTTCTTTGCTAAGACACCAGGGGCCGAATATGGTATATGTAGAATCTGTGGGCAGAAAGTAAACGTGGCGGAAGTAACGTTGGCCCGGCCCTGCATAAACACATGACATCACCATCCGTGGCCTGGAGAAACGTGGAGATGTGGTGGCCCCTGCTGAAACAGCCGCAGCGCGCCAGTGGCATGATCCCGTTGCACCCATTTAAGGCTCCCCCACCTTTTTGCGAAGGGAGATTTTTTTCCTTTGCATCATCCCCCGGTCCAGATGCTCCTGCTCCTCGCTACTATGGCCCCGCAGTCGTTCAGCAAGGCGGTTGAAAAGGGGCAACAGTATGATCCAACCACCTAAGGGCAGGACTGCCGTGCCCCTGTCCAGTTGTTGGTATGCAGTCCCCCCCTTTTAAATGGTGGACTCTGCACCGTTCAGGAACTAATGGGGGGCCCGAGGAGAGGAGAGTTCCAAGCTGTAATTTTTTTTTAAAAAAAGGGTAGTCCAGCACTTCATAAATATGTAACAGAGGTGGGCCCAGTCCTTGGCTTTGGTTTGTTCCAGGTGCACAGCAGAGCTGACATCTGGAGCTGTAATACGGTCAGGGCCAGTACATGTCCTTTAGGGCCCCACTGGGTGAATGTGTTTTCCTGCCGGCACACCAACAACGGCGTTGACACGTTTCCTCCAGTTGTAAAAACCGGGGTTCCTGCGCCAAAAGTGGGCCCTCCTCCTCTCCACCACCCCAATCATCTCAGCCTCCACCAGTACTGCCCCATCTACCCCTGTGTAGGGCACAGGGGGGTTTTCACGCAGTTCAAAACCGGGCTTGCCTGGGGGCGAACGAAGTCCACAGGGGGGAATGCTCCGCTTTCAGCAGCAAGAAATCAAGTGTGGCTTTCCCGCCCCAAAACTACAAATCGGCCCATGGTACGGGACAAGGGGAGTAACATGGGGGCACCGAGGGGGGTGGTCCATGTGCCCTGCTGGCCCCATGTTTTAAATTTGGGTTTGTGAAAAGGTTTCCTAAAGTCTTCCCCCGTCTTCGAACATTTAAAAATGCCAGGAAATGATGCATTCACCCATTTCTACAAAGCCAGGAGCACCCTCCTCGAATTGCAGCGCAAAAACGGCCTCCCCCAACACACTTGATAGTGATTTTCCCCCCAAATTGAAATTTCCAGACTGCACATTTTGGACCGACTTATGAAAGAGAAAGGCCATTAACGATTTTTTAGATCCAGCGGGCGGGGATCCCTGTGTAACTTTGATGTCAGCCAGTGGCATCTGGGGACTGCTTTTGTTGGGGCCATTCGAGGGGGAAAAGTTTATGTCAGTTCCCAGGACTAAGGGATGAAAAACGTCTTTCCATGCTTCATGTCCTGGAACAGTGCTGAAAAATCTGTTGGGCGGGGATGGGAATGGCGACTACATTCGCAGCCACATGGTTGGTGGGGACTGAAATGGGGAGGAGGAGGACATTAAAAGAAAAAAAGCATTGTCTGGTGAAAGGGGGGATTTTCTCCCCCGGGGGAAAGAGGGAGGGCGGAGCAGCTGGGGGAGGTAGATGGGTGAGGCGCGAGGCAGATGACTAAAAGCCCCCGTGGCGTATACGTGGAGAGGAGGCAGGGGGGCCCTCGGAGTATTGGCAGATGGCCCCAGCATGCTGATTTGCTGGTAGTGACAGCGAATGTCGCTCCGGGGGGAGGTTTTTGGCTCTCACCCTATTGGCCCCGCTCCCGGCCCCAAAAGGGGGCCCTTTTTCCCAGTGCTAGAGGAGGACAAACTCAAAATACATGGGAAAATCTTCCGTAGTCATTTGGGCGGGCCCCTATGTGCGGCATCGCCCTCCTCTGACAGGTCTGACCGGGGGGATTTCAGCGCTCAGTACTACTCCCGCGGGCGGGGGAAAGGGTGGGGGGGTAGGAGCAGTACAGCTCCTCAGCAGCAACCCAAGTCTGGGGTATGATGGCGTTTTCCCTTCACCCGCCCAGTTTTGGAGGGCAGTCCCCCAGCAGGCGGATTGGAAAAGACCTGAACCAACAGGTGGTGGCCTACTTGGACAGCACTCTGCCACCCCACTTAGAAGATCCCCTGGATACTGGGCAGCCAAATGGTGTGTGGCCGCAACTTTCCAAGTTTGGGAGTGGGAAGCTTCCCCCCCGGCCGTGTGGGGCTCAAGGGGGTTTCAAATGGGCGGGGGGCCTCATTACCCCAAGGAGAAGCTTGTCAGGGAAATTGTGGAACGACTGAACTTTGTCAAGATGAAACGGCGTGGATCGGCAGGATTTCCACACACCCAAGCCCTTGGCATCAGGGAAATCAGCCATGAGCCTCACCCAACTGTGAGAAAAGAGTCTGGGTTCAAATACCGCTCAGCCACTTTCTGATGCCCCCCGCCCGATGCCCCACATTTGCTGCAGTTTCTCCATTGCCCCCAACTATCTTTACCAGGGGGCTGGTATTGTCCCACCTCCAATTTCATTGTCCCCCTCTGACCCCCATTTTTGCTGTGCTGTTTCCGTGCATCCACACTGTGTCATTGTGCCACTCTTGTCCTCGTGCTGCTTCTGCTGTTGTTGCTGCTGCGGTCACCTAAAACTGTGTCTTGTCCATCTCTGACCTCATGCTGTTTCTCTGGGCCCCCGTCACCTCCCCTCTCTGTATTGTGCCACTCTGTGGCCTATACGTTTTTCCACCTCCGAATGTCTTGTGCCCCTGCCTGACCCCATGCTGCTGCCGCCCTACCCCCATCTCAGTCATTGTGACTCTGTGGCTATCCCGTTTTTGCCCCCCCAGAAAGATTGTGCACTGCCTGAACTATGCTGCTGCTGTCGTGACCTCCACACTGGTCATTGGCCACTCTGTGGCCTACTCCAGTTTTTGCCACTCCAAATGCATTGTCCCAAATGCCTGGACCTCATGCTGCTGCTAAGGTAACCTCACTCTGTATTGTGCCCACTCTGTGGCCTACCCCTGTTTTAGCCACCTCCAGAATCTATTGTGCCACTGCCTGACCTCATGCTGCTGCTGTGGCTGCTGTCGTGACCTCCACACTATGTCATTGTGCCACTCTGTGGCCTCTACTGTTTTGCCCCTCCAGAATGTCATTGTGCCATGTCTGCCTCAGGGCTAATGCTGCTGTCGTGCCCTCCACACTGTCATTGTGCCACTCTCTGACCTCATGCTGCTGCTGCGGTCACCTCCACACCCTGTCATTGTGCCACTGTCTGATCTCATGCTGCTGTGGCTGCTGCCGTCACCCCCACACTTTTGTCACTAATGTTGCCACCTGAGCTCTAGCTTGTTTTTTTCCAGCTTTCGCTGGCATGACTTTATCAAGGCTACATTCCGCTTGAGTTTTTTGGTCAGTTGTTTGCCTCTTAAGTGCAAGGGAGTTTATAGTGAAGCGATTCAAAGAGCGGCGGCACTCATCTGAGTGTCATACTAAAAACACAACATTGCATGAAGACCAAACCAAGCCCCCTCTGCATATTTAAGCATGGCACAACGTTCTACAGCACTCTGCAGGCTCTGTGCAGCCTGGAAAATAGCTGTTTTTTAACGCAATTCGTGCCGAAGTAATTCGGACCAAAATGAATTTTGTCGGAAAATCCGGCGAAGTGACCGAACCGAATTTTTGAGAAATTCGCCCATCTCTAGTGATATTGTGTAGCCCAGTGTGTTCTGTGACCTTGAAGCAATGTTTTTTTACCACTTTTTTGGCCAGCAGACCTCTGAAAGGAGGTGAAATTGTCCCTTTTATTTTTCCAGTTCTATTGCACTCACTGCATGTCAGTGTTCCCAAAACCGGCATAACTTATCCCTAAAACATTTAAATACTCTTATTGCAGTCCATGCATCTGTTTGGCGCAAAGAGCTCACTTGTACGCAAATTGTGTTATACATATTTCCTAGTAAATTGCGGCTGTTGTCAGTGGTGCGACGACCGCCATTTAATCCATATAACATTTAAATACTCTTATTGCAATCCGTGCGTCTGTTTGGCACAAAGAGCTCAGTTGTATGCAAATTGTGTTATACATATTTCATAGTAAATTGCGCCTGTTGTCAGTGGTGTGAAGACCACCATATTAATCCATATAACATTTAAATACTCTTGAAAGCAGTATATCACAATCCAGCTCAATCCACCTGTTGGGCAATCAAGGGGAGGCACGTGAACGCCGAGAGCTTGCTTGGCCAGGTAAAGTGAATACAAACAAATTCAGACACAGCGTTCCCCGCAGTATTGATGAACCATTTTAGGAAGCATAGGATGGCAAGCCAGTATAAGTTAAAAAATGTATACCTTTTATTGTAGTCAACTTTAAAAGCCGTAGAAAAGACACACGTTGTACCAGTGCAGACCATTGACCGTACTCGACAGTGTGCAGTCGGATACTCTCCCAGCAAGGACCGACGCATTTCGGTGACGTGCACCTTATTCCTGGTCTAGTATTTAATGTCCGGTTAGTGTTTAAATAGGAAATCGGGTGTCGCCCGAAGTGATGGAAAACCCTTTAAACCCCTTTAAAAAACCAAAGAGGTATATGACACAAACGTAAGATAAAAAACATTATGTATTAGAGAATACCCCACTTAAAACTCAAAATAAATATATGTAAAGTTGTTAGATCATTATATTGTGAATCAAAAAGGGCATGTTAGTAATGAAAAGAATGTCTATTTCAATTTAGACCCGG
>JAODAL010047106.1:0-30255 GCA_025379985.1 Phyllomedusa bahiana | reverse complement strand
TTTTTTTTTTAGAATGGGAAGAGACCACTATCGATGGTTCTTCCCATTCTGATAGTATCAGGATGCAGCTGTCAGTTTTACCGTGACTGGTTATGGAGATTGGGAGGGACCCCAAATCATTTATTTATTGAGAATCCTAAAGTGGGCACCTTCTGTAATCATTACAGTGGATGCCCAGGTTTATATTATCAATAAATAAGTACATTTTCAGGAAAAAACTATATGGGGTCCCCCCCATTTTCCATAACCAGCCAAGGTAAAACCGACAGTGGCAGCCTTATACTATAAGAATGGGATGAACCATCGATACTGGTCCCTTCCCATTCTAAAAATACCAGCCTGCAGCTGCTCCAGAAGTGGACCGTCACATTAGAGGGTCCGCTTCTGACAGTTACCGACTCTTCCCTCCCTGGTTTACTTTTTGCCAGTATCCCTTGGGTAACAAGAAACACCACTGGTTGGCACCAAGCCCGAGCGATATTAATGGAGAGCCATTACTATCACTGGAATAAACTGAAAAAAACACAGAAACAGAAAAAAAACCTTTATTTAAATAAACACTCCCGACACCAGCGCTCGTCAACCATTTTATTAAAGAAATAAACACAACGCTGTCTGATGTAGTTCACCAAATCCGTCATAGTCCAAAAGGGAAACCTGTAAAAAAAAAACAACACCAACCCTACAAATGGGACATCACCCAGCTTTCCGGGATGCTGAATAGCCTATTCAGTGCCCAGGAAAACAGGTGTCTAGGAAAGCTGGGTGACTGCTGTGGAGGATGGGTGCCACTCAGCTTCCCAGGATGCTGAATAGCCTACAGCAGTTGTCCAGGAAAGTTGAGTGGCACCCATTCCCTGCTGTGGATGGGATGTCACCCAGCTTTCCCACATGCTGGATAGGTTATCCAGCATCTGGAGTCCAGGAAAGCTGGATGCCTGCTGTGTGGGATGGGTGTCACTCAGCTTTCCCAGATGCAGAATAGCCCATCCAGCATGTAAAAAACCTTGGTAGGCCTTGGGGAAAGAAGGGAAACAGTGGGGGGTCAGGGATGAAAGAAGGTGTGTGTGGGGAATGGGGTCCGGGCGAGGGGATTGAGGAAATAAGGTGAGTGGGGAAGGGGTCAGGTAAGGAAGGGGGGCTGGAGTGGGATGTCAGGAAGGGGGGCCAAGTGGGGGAACAAGGAAGGAGGGGGGGCCAAGTGGGAGTGTCAGGGAGGGAGTGGGGTTCTGATTTGAGGGTCAGGGGGGCCGAGTGAGGTGGCAGGGAGGGAGATGGGGTGATTTGGGGGACAGGGATGGAGGGGGGCCACGTGGGAGGATGCGGGGGGTTGCTATTTGAGGGTCAGGGGGGTTAAGTGCAGTGTCAGGGAGAAGGGGGCAATTTGGGGGACAGGGAGAGCGATTTGGGGGACAGGGAGGGAGAGGGAGCTTGGTGGGGGGGGGGGGTCAGGCAGGGAGGGGGTGCGACTTGGGGATAGGGAGGGAGGGGGGCCGAGTGAGGTGTCATGGAGGAAGGGGGGAGGAAAATCTACCCTTTTCAAGGTATTCTGATGAATACTAGCTGAAGAGGCCAAACATGTACACGCATATCTAACAGCCAAATTCAGTGCCTCATAACTTTGCTGTCCATAATTTCAACACATATACAATAGTCAGCTCAACCAGTTAAAAATTGTGGTACATTGACAGTAGCTGGGACATAATGAAACCCAGCAATCAATCAAGAAGTATGTCCAGTACTCAGTAGACAAATAAAATGTAGATCCTTTATTGATCTAGGTTAAAACCTACAATGGAAAAATGACATTTACAACTGCAGGTAACAGGACCCACTGACGCGTTTCAAGATACCTTATTTCTTGGTCATAAAAGTGCCATTACAAAGTGATAGTGTCATTATATCATTTTTCATTGTGGATTGTAACTTTGAACTAATTAAGACCTGTGGTTTATTTATCTGCTAAGTACGGGACATTCCTTGTAACTGGATTTCCAAACATTGTTAGCGTACTTATAGAAGACTTTTATGGATAGAAGGATATAGCTCACTTGATGTGTACATGAATAGGAGGTAACAGTTTCTGTATTGTGTAGAAGTATCTATCGTCAGTTTATGCCCCTCTCCTCATTAAATTTAGCATTTCTGCTCAGCCACCAGTTATCTCATGTGGGAGCCGGGTTTTGCAGTTAGGTGTTGTTCTTCATTATGGTAGTAAATGCTATGCTGAGTTCTTGCCATTGGATTAAGGGTTAAGTCTGGGTCTACATACCATTGAGATAAATTAAGCAGCTGTTGTGCCCTGGGGAAGTTGATATCTATTTTTTATTCTCCCATACTAAATCCAAATAGAGAGCGTGAACCTATCCAGGTCTTAAGCTGTAACTAAGCATTTTAATCTTAGCTATTAAAGTGGTTTTCTCAGTATAGGTTATCAATAGGTAGGAGAGTTCTAACTCTGAGCACCCCCATCTGTTAGCTATATAAAAGGTGCAGCTAACTTTAATGGGACAAATACCCTGTACTACTGCTACAAAATGAATAGTGTGAAAACTATAAATTTGGCCCCTCAACAATTTGAAATTTACGACTTATCCAGAGATTTGGTTCCAAAAACTGATATTGTATAAAACCCTTTAAAGAGGTTGTTTCACCATTCTCTTTCACAGAGCCACAGCCATCTGTAGGCTCACACTTCGGCCGTGTTCACACGGCTTATTCCCGACGGATTTGCGAGCCGTATTGAGCTCACAAATCCGCCGTGAATAAGGGGCGGGACGGGGGTGGGGCCGGAGCGCGGCGGGGGCGCCGCTCCTGGCCCCATAGACAATGCCGTAAATAATGTGCCCCATCCGCGCCGTAAATAATGTGCATGTCACTTTCTCCCCCCGCGGCGGATTCGCCGAGCGGGAGGAGCGACGGAATCCACTGTTCTCTGTGAGGCAGTGGATTACCGTAATGACAGGGACGGATTGGCGCCGTACTGAAGCGCAAATCCGGTGCGGAGTACGGCGCCAATCCGTGCCCAAATAAGCCGTGTGAACACGGCCTTCCTGTGACTGTGTGTGGGGAGGCGGAAGGGAGTGGGGGGTGCTACAGCAGTGATTGGCATTTCATGTTTGCTTTTCGTAGCTGATCCTGTTAGAGGGCCATTAGTGCTGGAGGTTCATAAACAGCAGTGTACAAGGGTACAGATCTCCAAAGGGTTAAAGCTTGTTGGTAAGCAATGCCAGCAAGCTCAGTCTTGAAGTTAACATTTAGCAGGGAGTGATGTCACCATCCCACTGCTAGAGCCTGAGAGCAGAGAGAAGTTGCTGGTAACTAGGAAAGCTTCTGTACTAAATTAGAAGATAAGAACTGCTCTGGAGAGAAGAAAAATCAGAACAGCAATGTATTTGGTAATACATATTTAGCTTTACCTACATGTTTAAAGTTAATAAGTAAAATGTGAATACCACTTTAAAGGAAGGGAGTAGTGGCTACATTACTGGTCAGATATTAGTCAGATTACTCTTCCTTCCTGTAGAGGATGGGAAGGGGCTGACAAAACCTACTTGTCCTTGATTAACAAGATTTAGTGGTGGACAGATTGATGCCTGCTATGTAGATATAAATCCTTCGATCCAGCTGGTTGGTACTAAACTTTTATTATTAAATGCTTGCATATACAAACGGATAAAATGTGAATATAGAGGCAGATTTATCAAGGCAGTTGCGACAGAATTCTGGCTCATTTTGCGACAAAAACAAGCTTTTCGCCACATTTACTATGTGTTTTAGACAGTTTCAGACACTTCTGCTCCTCGTCTAACAAAGGGGCGTGGCTTCATAAAAGGGGCGTTGTTTCGAGGGAAGGGTGTGGCTTAAATGTGACCAAAAATGCGCCAGAATCTGCGACCAAATTCTGGCGTAAAAGTAAGCCAACTTAAAGATGGTACAAGCTTAGACTAGAAAGTTCTAACATGCGCCAGATTTATCAACACTATGATAAATATGGTTCATTGAAGACTGTTTAGTCTAACTTTACATTGTCTAAGACTTAGACAGTATTGATGTATCTGCCCCATAGTGTCCGCTGATGCATTTTGGGCCTGTATAGTGGCCTTGTTCACTACACAGACTGAAACACATCAGCGGGCACTACAGTATTGCACGTTTTATCTGTTTGTATATGTAAGCATTTAATAATAAAAGTTTAGTACAAACCAGCTGGATCAAAGGATTTATGCCTTGATGTGTGATTCAAGCCAGCAAGGATCCACGTTGTGGAGTACTTGAACTGATGCAAGGATCGTGATTTAACTATTGCAGCTACATCTGGTAAGTGTTGTAGGACTCTTTTTTTTTTTTATGGGAAAGACAGAGGGAGGTAGGTTCCTTCAGTCTTCTGCAGGACTCTTTTATATTTAGCTTGCTTTGTAGGCCCCTATACAAAATCAATGTTTGGTCCCTGTAATTAAGTACTAATTATGGTATATTAGATGTATCATATATTTATGATGTCATGTTGCGATCAGTATATACTGTAACAGCAACAATTAATTACACTGGAGAACAAAAAAAATTTGTGCCTAGAAATTGTGACCTTATTCTGGGTATCTGCATGCTGCTGAGTCCAAAAATTCCATCCATTTTGATCTAGCAGCTCTAGTTTATGAGATGTTGATTACATAGTTCTGCATTGTTCTTGTGATTAATATCTTTATAAATATGTCTTGCAGATGAATAAAATTGAATTTGCTCCTGCCCATTCATGTTTTTGTTTGCATGTGTACTTTAAATGTTCTAAAATTTGTCTTTTCTGTTTCACATGAATTTACAACATTTCTTTAGTACTATATTCAGTGACCACTTCTTTCAGCAGCATACAGTATACTTGGCAAGGTGACAATGCCGGATCTCCAAAACTAGATCTGATAGGGAAAAAACGAGTGTCATTTTCAGAATCAGCGCCGCAGACATACTCAAAAGCGGTTCCAACTTTTAAAGGAGTTGTCTCCCTACAGAGTTTCAAAGGATGCATGAATGAAATACTCTGCCACTTCCTGGTTCAGACTGACTAATTTGCATACAGCTTGTGCTTGTACAGCTCCCTGCTGTGCTTTCAGTTGCTAATTAGATCAGATTAGCTTCTCAAACTACTAACAGGACTTCTTATCTGATCCCTCAAACAAAAAGCCCTAATTACAGTTCTGTTTATTTTACATAAATCAAGCTTTTTACTGCTCAGCAGCAGGGACACTGCCTTGACCTGTGTGATGACACTCACTGCTATCTCATTAGAACAAACAGCAGGGGGAGAATTGTTTACAGGTCAGTTACTGAGGGAACTGAAATAGCCAGGGAGGTCATAAATTCACTTGTATCTCCTTAGGGAAAACAGAGGAACAAAGCAATATATTTGGAAAATGTCTTTATTTTGTGTTCCCTACAATTTGAAAGCTATTCTTTGTAGCGAGACAACCCCTTTAAGGCACCAAAATGAGTGTTCCCCAGTGTTATTTATTTGTATACAGTAGAGATGTGCTCCATGATTACCATTATATAATTGTGTAATTTACATTATGCAGTAAGTCTGCTACAACACCTACTCATGAGGAAAAGGGAGTATAGAACCCAATACATAGCTGCCCAGTGGCACCTCTACTATTCCTGTTACTACATCACTAGCACAAAAAGCAGCATACACACAAGTTGTTAAGGAAACTGAAGCAAATCTCATCCTACCTTGACAGTATTTCTTTTGTTTTCCCTTTGACACATTCAGCAGAATTTCAGTCTATAGACCTGTTCTATTTCCACCGGAATTGAAAAGGATATTGCCTTGAGCTACTTTTTTTAGACAATAATATATATATATTTCTAGCATCATCTCAGTCTTTTTATGTCTACTCCTGAACTAAAGCAAAGAAAAAATTAATTGTTCTCACATTCCGCACAAAAACTCTAGCTTTAACCTATGATGCAAAAGTGCACAAATACATATTTGGTCAACCGAACTTCATATGTGATGGCAGGAAGAAAGTACAAATGTAAGCTTCTATAATTTAAACAATGCTGGGCTCTCATAAAACTTTATACTTTATTCAAAATATAAAAATATTTAAAGGGATAGCAAAATCACAGTTAATAAGAGCCAGACGGATAAGTTCTAATGATAATGACTATCTAATTAGCATGGAGAAACTTATCCATCGCTTTAAAAATAGGGGTTATATCGAAGCTGAACAGAGAAGGATGGGAATGGAGATATTGAGGATTCCTAGAGAAAATCTGCTGAAACCTAGCCCCAAGAAAATGGGGCAAGATCAGGAATTTACGTATATATCTACCTATGACAGGCATGCCGGTATTATCAAACAGGCGATATTGAAGTACTGGGGGATATTACGGAGTGATACAAAAATCGGACACCTTTTCAAGAGACCACCTCGCTGGGTTTATCGAAAAGGGAAAACCCTTGGCCAACAATTAATATCTGCGGACATTAAATGGCCCATAAAAAATAGAAAACAGTTACTGCTAAGTAGCACAAGATCAGAGACTTTTGCATGCTTGAAATGCGTTAATTGCCCCTTTATATTAAAGGGCGACTCTATAAGCCATCCGACTAAAGGCCATAAAATAAAGATCCAAGGGTTCCATACATGTGATAGTGAAGGGGTCATCTATATGCTCAAATGCCCTTGCGAGCGAGTATATGTGGGACAGACATCCAGAAGTGTTAAGGTTAGGATTAACGAGCATAGATCCGCCATTAGATTATTTAAGAAAAAAGTAATGATTCCTAGTAAGGATGAGAGTGAACAAAGTCATAGTCATAGTAAAAAAACTTTTGGGGAAACTTCTGTGGCCAAGCACTTTGCTGAGGCACGACATGATGTTTGCGAGCTGCGCTGGTGCGTACTGGAAAAGGTTACATGCAGCGATAGCACATATATGAGTACTTAACTCTTGAAGCGTGAGGGATTTTGGATAACGCTACTAGAATCACTATCCCCAAAAGGTCTAAACGAAAGCCTTAATTTACGAGTTTTCTTATAATGAGATGTGTAAATATATGCCGGGGTAGGGTATTAATATAATCTATTCAATGTGCTGCCTGCGGGGAACGAGAGGTTAATGTTTTTAACTTGGCTTGGGGTATTAAAGGGTTAATGGTTTTAATCTATTTAAGAAACGGCTGTAGACTGTGATGCATATGCCTGAAGAAGGGGGCAGAGCTTACCCCGAAACGCAGCACGCAGGTGCGTCGCGCAGGTGTGCCATCTCTGCGCCATCTCTACTCGGTACTCTCTGGCGTCTCCAACCTGTATACGATGAACTTATCTGAACGACCGGGAGGTCGCAACCAAACGCTGAGTATTTTGCTTCCATCTAATTGCCCATTATGGTTATGCTGTTCACTACGGCCGAATGCCTGGATATGGATATTTTTATATGTTGAATAAAGTATAAAGTTTTATGAGAGCCCAGCATTGTTTAATTAGCAGTACAAGTGGCGCTTGGAAAACCCCAAGATTTGGTGCTACTCAGGAAGCAACCAGCTTGCTATCGAACAATGGTCAAAATCCTTTATTTTGAGCTTCTATAATTTAGCATCTCTAATAACAGAATTAAAGAGAACCTTTCACATAGGTTGTGCCCCCCTAGCTGAGCATAGCACAAGCTAGTGACAGACCTGCTGTTTCCAGCGCTGTGTCCCTAATTCTGTAAGATGCCGTAGTTTTAGAGCATTTAATGCTCAAATCTATCAGTTTTCAGCCAGAAAAGAGTCCAGTTTAATCATGAGCAGGTGCTAGCCGGGGCTAGCATCAGGTTGGCAGGTCTTGAATTCAACAGACTCTTTTCAAGAATAAGCTGGACTCTTTTCTGGCTGAGCATTAAATACTCTAAAACTGCAGCATCTTCCAGAATAAGGGACACAGCGCTGGAAACAGCATGTCTGTCACTAACTTGTGCTGTCCTCAGTAAGGAGGGGGGGCATAATCTATGTGACAGGTTCTCTTTAAGACCACTTAAGCTGAGGTAAAGCCTTTAGAAGAATACAACTTAAAACCTGTTCTACTGTTGCTTCTTTGTCACTGGCAGATGTCAACCTCTCAGGACTAATTCAGCAAAGAAAAATTCTTTCAACACACTCTGCGAATCATAGGCCTTACAAAGGTGGCTACTTTAACTGAAGCACCTTTCAATGGTATCTTCAAATTATCTATTTCAGCCAAACCTACAGTGTGTTTTAGCTCCTACTAAGAAGCATTCTGCTGCAAAAATTTGGTTTGAAAGAAACATAAGTTTGCATTTGGAATTTGGAATCTGTTGTCCAATATTAAAGGGTTATTTCCATCTCTGAATTTCCTGGTGAGATGGGAACGAGCTGGCCGCAGAGAGGTGGCCGTGTGTTAATTTCCATAGGAGTTCTGAATATAGTTGAGCACACTCACTCGGCTGTCCTCAGAACAATCATTAAAGTGAACGGAGAGAGAGACTCATGCTCAGGCCACCTCTCTATTCTGTGAGGTTGCTCATCCCCATCTCCTCACCCAGAAGTTAGATGGGAGTAATCATCATCGCATCACATTTTTAGAAAGATTTTGAACGTTTTGGGTATCCTACGTATGTTTTGTAAAGAATTGGTAGTAAGTCTGGAAAATAGGCAAAGGAAATTGCAGGACAGTTCTTTCTCACCACATGGGCACACTTGTAGAGTGGAGCGACCTTTCTACTAGTAGTCTTGTACATACATAAATATGTCTGCACTGTAGAGAATGTAATCTGTATACACTGGTCTCTCAACATACTATATTACTTGGTTCTAGGACAACCATTGTATGCTGAAACCATTGTATGTTGAAAGCCTAATCCTTTTGAAAACTGATAACTGGTTCTTAGACCCCAAAATCTGATCCTTAACATGAGGCAAAATTAAGATTAAAGTAAATAACTATTACAGATAAAGCAAGTCCTCACAAATAGCAGTCAGTAAGAGCTGCTGGAAGCTGGAGATCACTTTCTGCTTTGAAGATAGGACCTTCTTTGAGTTGTGTGCTTTATACACAATGTACCAGAAGAAAAAGGGGTGGCCACTGTCAACCAGTGCCCATAGGAGTCGCTTATCCTATAGTCTCTGTAGAGAGGCACTACTAGACCGCAAATCACTGCATGCAATTCACTAATACAGGGGTATTACAAGTATGATGTTCAAGTTAATTGGCTGGCTCAGTATCTAGAACATCAAATGTTGAAACCATACTCAATATTAGTGTTGAGCAATTTTTATCGACAAAGTTGAAAGCGGCAAGGTTTTTATGGTGATCGAAATTTCCAGATCATTCGATAATTAAGGTTAAAATCTGTGCTCATCTATTAAGATCGCGCCTTTTCGGGGCCTTTCCTGTAATTTTGGCGGCCAGCAAATCAGATTTCAGAATAGGCAGGGTGAGATGTGTGTGCGACGTCATGACTGGGATGGTATGGTTGCGATTGCTGGAAAAATCACATGACCCCTCGTTTTACATAGAAACAGCGTTTCCTGTTTCAGCCTCCCGTTGTCTCTCAGCGTCTCATAGGGATAGGACCTGCGCTCTGCCTGTGGCCAATCAAACTCAGCGAAATTAGTCTATTTCTGCACAGAGAAACCTCTACTATTAGCGGTGATCCTTCCAATTTAGTGAGAGGAGGGATTTGAACATTTTATGTAGTTAGCTAGTGAATTTTTAAAGCAGGATCTACCACTGTAATTTAACGGCGGGTGGGAGCGGGGGGGGGCGGCCCCGCGGGGGAACACAGACAAGCTCTATCTGTATAAGACATCTGGTCTATAAAGTTCACCAATGACTGTGTGGAGAATTGGTAGTGGAATATCTTTTTATTAACTGTTTTGCTATTGAATATATTTCCGGGTATTGGGCAGGCCTGAAACTTTATTGGATATATTCTATTTCTAGAACTCGCTGGTTCTGTTGGGTAGCGACTAATACTCCACTTTTAGTGATCTGTTACATTTCAGGATAGGTGTTCAATTTTACCAGTACACCTGTGATGTTGATATATCCACTTGCACTTAAATTAAAAACCTGCATTTGAAAGTCAGCACCGGTTGTTTGTTGCCAAAAATACAGTGTATCATACGGAAAAAATCACAGGTACGTGGTTTTTTGACTTTGGCGCACTCAGCCCCCCTGGTTCATTGACGCGCATCTCCGTAATCTTAAAACGCAATTCTATATTCACCACAGGTGAATTGAAAGGTTTGGCAAAAAATACCGTTTAATTATATCAAAATATAACCAGTTGCGTGTTTTTTGACTGTCTGCGCACCCAGCACTGTTCATTGACGCGCATAACGTAAATCTTAAAACAGGGCAATTATTTTACACGGTGAAGTGAAGGTGCAAAAATACAGTTTATTATATCAAAAACAATAACAGTTACGTGTTTTTTGACTTTTGCGCACCCCAGCACTGGTTCATTGACGCAGCATCTACGTAAATCTTTAAAAACAGCAATTCTATATTCACCACAGGTGAATTGAAAGGTGCAAAAAATCACAGTTTATTATATCAAAACATAACAGTTACGTGTTTTTTGACTTTTGCGCACTCAGCATGTTCATTGACGCAGCATCTACGTAAATCCTTAAAACAGCAATTCTCTATATCACCACAGGTGAATTGAAAGGTGAAAAAATACTGTTTATTATATCAAAAACATTAAAAGTTACGTGTTTTTTTGACTTGCGCACTCAGCATGGTTCATTGACGAGCATCTATGTAAATTTAAAACAGCAATCTATATTCACTCACAGGTGAATTGAAAGGTGCAAAAAATACAGTTTATTATATCAAAACATAACAGTACGTGTTTTTTGGCTTTTGCGCACTCAGCTTGTTCATTGACGCAGCATCTACGTAAACTTTAAAACTAGCAGTAATTTATATTTCACCACAGGTGAATTGAAAGGTGCAAAAAAATAAGTTTATTATATCAAAACATAACAGTTACGTGTTTTATGATTTTGCGCACTCGCACTGTTCTTTGAGAAGCCATCTACGTAAATTTAAAACAGCAATTCTTATATTCACCACAGGTGAATTGAAAGGTGCAAACAAAATACAGTTTAGTATATCAAAACATAACAGTTACGGGTTTTATGACTTTAGCGCACTCAGCACTGTTCTTGACGCAGCATCTACGTAAATCTTAAAACAGCAATTCTATATTCACCACAGGTGAATTGAAAGGTGCAAAAAAATACAGTTTATTATATCAAAACATCACAGTTACGTGTTTTTTGACTTTTGCGCCACTCAGCACTTTTTCATTGACGGCATTACGTAAATCTTAAAACAGCAATTCTATATTACCACAGTGAATTGAAAGGGAGAGAAAGAAGATGCAAAAATACGTTTTTATATCAAAACATAACAGTTACGTGTTTTTTGACTTTCTGCGCATCAGCAAGTTCATTTCGACGCAGCGTCTACGTAAATCCTTTTAAAACAGCATTCTATATTCACCAAGGTGAAATTTGAAAGTGCAAAAAATACCGTTTATTTTATCAAAAATAACAGTTACGTGTTTTCTGACTTTTGGCACTCAGCAACTGTTCATTGACGCAGCATCTAAGTAAATCTTAAATCAGCAAATCTATATTCACCAAGGTGTATTGAAAGGTGAAAAAAATACAGTTTATTATATCAAAACATAACAGTTAGTGTTTTTGACTTTGCGCACTCAGCAGTACATTGACGCAGCATCTACGCTAAATCTTAAAACAGCAATTTCTTTATCTCACACAGGTGATTGAAAGGTGCAAAAAATACAGTTATTATTTCACAAAACGCCATAATCAGTTACGCTAGTTTTCTTTGACCTTTGAGCTACTCAGGCACTGTTCATTGACGCAGCATTACGTAAATCTTAAAACAGCAATTTCTATATTACCACAGGTGAATTGAAGGTGCCAAAAAATAGCAGTTTATTATATCCAAAACATAACCGTACAGTGTTTTTTGACTTTTGCGCACCCAGCACTGTTCATTGACGCAGCATCTACGTAACTCTTAAAACAGCAATTCTATATTCACAAACGGGTGAATTGAAAGGTGCCAAAAAATCAGTTTATGTATTATCAAACAGCATAACAGTTACGTGTTTTTGACTTTTGCGGCAACCCAGCACTGTTCATTTGACGCGAGAATTACGTAAATCTTAAAAAATCAGACAATTCTATACTTCACACAGGGGAATTGAATGGTGCAAAAAAATACAGTTTTATTATTATCAAACTAACAGTTAGTTGTATTTTGACTTCTTGCGACTCAGCATGTTCATTGCCCGCAGATCTACGTAATCTTAAAACAGCAATTCTATATTCTCCAACAGGTGAATTGAACGGTGCAAAAAATACAGTTTATATATCAAAACATACAGTTACGTTTTTTTTTGACTTTTGCAGCACCCAGCAACTGTTCATTGGACGCAGCTATATACGGTTAAATTTAAACAGCAAATTCTATATTCACCACAGGTGAATTGAAAGTGCAAAAAATACAGTTTATTATAATCAAACATAACAGTTAGTGTTATTTTGATTTTGTGCATTCAGCAATGTTTCATTGACGCAGCAGCATCTACGTACTCTTAAAAACAGCAATTTTCTAGATTACCACCCGGTGAATTGAAAGGTGCAAAAAATTACAGTTCTTATTATCAAAACATAACAGTTACGTAGTTTTTTGCCTTTAGCGCACAAGCACGGTTCATTGACGCAAGCATCTACGTAAATTCTTAAAACAGCAATCTATATTCACCACAGGTGAATTGAAAGGTGCAAAAAAAATACAGTTTATTTTATCAAAACATAACAGTTTCGTGTTTTTTTGACTTTTGCGACCCCAGCATCTGTTCATTGACGCAGCATTCTACGTAAATCTTAAAATAGCATTTCTATATCACCACAGGTGAATTGAAAGGTGCAAAAAAGTACAGTTTATTATATCAAAACATAACAGTTACGTGTTTTTGACTTTGCGCACCCAGGCATGTTCATTGACGCAAGAATCTACTGGAAATTTAAAACAGCAATTCTATATTCACCACAGGTGTATTGAAAGGTGCAAAAATACCGTTTATTATATAAAAACATAAAACAAGTACGTGTTTTTTGACTTTTGCGCACCCAGCATGTTCATTGACGCAGCATCTACGTAAATCTTTAAAATAGCAATTCTATATTCACCACAGGTGAATTGAAGGTGCAAAAAATACAGTTTTTTATATCAAAACATAACAGTTACGTGTTTTTTGACTTTTGCGCCCCGCACTGTTCATTGGACGCAGCATCTACGGTAATCTTCAAAATAGCAATTCGTATATTCACCACAGGTTGGATTGAAAGGTGCAAAAAATACGTATTATTGATACCAAAAGATAACAATACGTGTTTTTGACTTTTGCCCAGTCCAGATTTGTTGATAGACCACCCTTGCTAGTGAAATTTGAATCAGCAATTTTGTTTTGATTAGAGGGATTTGAGAATGCTGTGATTTGCCGTCTTTTAATAACGAGATTTCCAAAACTATTCCATATCTTCTCAAATTTTTATATTTTCTAACATGGAAGCGAAATGCAGGGTGGTTAAAGCGAGCAAAGAGGGGGGTAGCACATGGAATGGTAGAGGTACGAGAGGATGGTGCTCCTTCTAGTGCTGGCTGACAACACGCATGCCAGCGGATGTCAGTTGCAGGACCGTAAGGTGTCATCGCTGGGTCAGGGTCCTGTAGAATCTAGTAACGAACATCGTCGCCAATCTGTCCTTCAGTGGGTTAATGCAACCTGCATCTAGCAGTCTTACCTCCTGTCTCGCATTCACGGCCACTAAATGTCGTCATCAGCATCATCAGCATCCATCCAACAATGAAGAGCCCAAATGTCAACTGTTGTACCCTACCACTGTGGATAATCCATTGTCTGAAGACACTCTTTGATGACAAATGCGGTTGGGGAAGAAGGCATGTTAAAAGATCAAGAGGATGATGTAGTCTGCTCTGCCGCAGTTACTGATGCATCAGAGGAGGTGAAGGGAAAACGGTCAAATCGGCGAAAAATCCCTGGAGCGGTCTGGCAAAGGCCCTTACTGCCCCTTGCTTGTAGCCACGCAGCTTCTGGATTGCAGAAAGTCAGGACGACAAGCACCTGTGTTGTGATGATGATGATGGTCGGACATTGCGGATCCATCCTGGTCTTTTCCGCAGAATTTGCTTGCGAGCGCTTTCCTCAGTGGACGAGGAGGGAAGACGATGGGGTAGTGTCAATACGGGGTCTCGCCACAAAAAGGGAGAGGGCGGTGCAGAGTCCGCTGATATGATTCCGCAGCCCCGGTCTCAGGGGGGGCGCCAAACCCCGCTCCTCGCTTATCGCTTCTTAAAAGGTCCAAGGAACCTCTCAAGCACTGTCCTTCTTTTGAGCAAGCCTTGATACACCAGCGATGTCATATGCCGCCTTTTGCCGTAAACCAAATAAAAAAAGGTAAAGAGGCAAAGAACCTTAAGTTGGTTAAACCACCACCAAAATGTTAGTCCACATGCAGCGAATGCATGGAGTGAAATGGAGGGGATACACTTGGCCAAAAAAAGGCCAGACCGACGCCGAGCCTCCAACCACTGTCACTGCCTCTGTCTCCGCCTCCCCTCCTCCTGCAACCCACCAAGCGTTCTCAGCTGCCACTGTCTCTCAGAGTCTGATCAGGGATCAGGCCTCCGCTTCAGCCTCACGTCGCACCGAGTACGACCACCCACCAGAGACCCATTTCCTACTCCTTCTCCTTCGCCAGTTTGACAACCTGCACGCCGTACAGCGGCCAGTCTAGCAGCCAGGCCTTCTGTTTCAGGTTTGGGAGCAGAGAAAACACTTTTACCCCAAACCATCTCAAAGCCCCCCCAAAGCACTGAACGTCGGCATTGCAGGCTTTTGGCCTTGGAAATGTAGCCTTTCCGTCTGGTGGACACAGATGGGTTCGCCACGTCATGGCCCTCGCTTGCCCCAATACAGTTACGAGCAGGCAATTCTTTGCAGAAAAGCCTGTCCCTGCCCTGGCAGCCACGGGTGTCATCTAAAACTTTCAAGCGCAGTTTGTCTGCATCTGTGTCCGGAAAAAAGTCCATTCACACCGACACATGGACTATTAAGCACGGCCAAGGGCCAGCGTAGTATCTCATGTGACAGCTCACTGAGGTGGCGGGGGTGGATGTCTCTGGGGGGTGACGTGGCCTCTCAGGCTCGGCGCTCACGCTCTTTAAAAACGCAGGTTGTTTATTTTTGTGCAGGGCTCTTTCCCCAGGTCCTTGGTGGATCACGTGCCAAGAGTAGAGGACACAGGCCGTGTTGAAATTATCTGCCTTGGAGACCGTCACCCAACAGGTCAGGAGTGTGGACGGCTCTACGCAAAATGGAGACCGGAAGCGCTGGCTGGGTGACAAGAACCATTGTACCAGGGCAAGGGTGGTGTGCGATACGGGCGAAAATCTGCTGGCCGCCCTTAAGCTCGGTAGGCTGGAGACATCCCTTGCCTGGACATGTCATGAACCTTGTCGTCCAGAAATTTCTAAAGAGTACCCGGGTCTGGACTGCGCTGCTGAAGAAGGTCTCGAGGTCAGAGTTCGACTTCCGCCGTTCGACCTGCTTCGTCCCGCCTGGCTGCGTTGCAGCGTCAGCTCGACCTCCCCGTCAACCGTTCATTGTTGACGTGGGGCTGGCACACGCTTAGAATTCACCTCCACATGCTCCAGCGATTGTGGCAGCAGCGCAATGCCATTACGCAGTACGAAGTGACACATTGGCTGACAAGCAGCGGTACGTCGACCTCCGGGGTGTTGAACCACGAGAGTGGAGGCAGGTGTGTAGCGTCTGCTCCATCCTTGCCAGTTTGAAGAGCCACCAAATTGGTCATGTGCGGACAATCCCTTGTCAGCATTGAGCATTGTGGTGATCTTAGTTCGGTGGAACGATCTTGGAACTCTGAAACAACAGGTCCGCCAGCGACGGATAGGAGGAGACGGGACACAGATGCGGACACGGAGCCTTTCTCTCGTCAAAACCACAGGCCCGACAGTTTCACAATGCATCGGTATTCATTATGCAGTGTTCGGGGTCCAGAGCTTGTGCCAAGTGGCGCATCAGCTTCAGGGTGCATCATCTCAGGCAGTCAGGCTTTGTTGAAGCTGTGCCGGAGGCAGCGGAGGAGGAAGGAGGAGGAGGAGGTATTCTAGACACCGATAGTTACCCGACGTCCCTGCCTTGGAAAGAGGTTGGCGCGATTTCGAGGCGGATGGAGGAAGATGAGGAAGATCAGTTTGCTAGTGCCCCTCGACCCAGAGCTTGGGAAATCAAGGCTCATCTCTCACATGAGTGCTTGGATGCTCCATTTTCTCCAACATGATCCTCGCATTAGGCATCAAAATGAACACAGTTACTGGGTGGCCCACCTCCTGGATCACTGGTACCAAACAAAAATCAGCACTTTCTTCCACCCACCAAATAGAGAGTAAAAAGCAGGAAATGGGACCTTGCTGATTTTATCGATCACTGGAGACATCTGTTTCGGCGGCTTCAAAACGTTTTCCCCCCAACTGTCACGGTGGAACAACTCATCAGCGGACGTGACAGAGTAGAGTGCAAGTAGGGTGGTTACGGCAGGCAGCAGGCAAAGGTGGCAGAGCTAATGGGGTGACTTGGCAATCTTTGTTACCACTTCACCACGAATGCAATGCAGGGCAACATCAAACCTCACAGAGATCAGCTTAAGTCATTGGTGCACGACTATCTGCGTCTCAAGACCGATGTTTTTGCATGTGTTCGGGACCCAATAGGACTTTGGGAATCCAAATGGACGAATGGCCCGAGCTGGCTCGTCACGACATAGAGGTGTTGTCTGCCAGCAGCCAGCGTTCATATCTGAGCAGACTTCCAGCACAGCTGGAGGGAGTCAATTACAGACAAACGCATCAGCTTTCCACAGGATAATGTGGATCGTTTTTGACTGTTCATCAAGATGAATAGGCAGGATCTCTGATGATGTTGTGGCCCCAAAATGCCGAGGTCACCGAATAGTTGCCAGTCTACTTCACATTCCTTTTTCAAAAAGACTGGTCTCCTCTGAAAACTTTTTTTTTAAATGATCATTTCATTACTGCAATTTTTAATTTCTTTTCACAGTTCATTTTGTGGTTTTGCTGTGAGGAGACTGTAAAAGACAGCAAGGGTTTTCATGACAACACGTCTTCCATTTACTCACTTTATCTTACGAATTCTGTTTTCGCATTTGTCAATGGTTTTTGAGGTCATGTTGCTGTGAGAAGATACAGCAATAATCATGGCCTTTGGAAACAGAAATGTTGGCTTCTAAGTGGAATTTTCCCTACAATTGTTTTACTAGTGGTGAGAAGTCATATTTCTAATTTTTTGGGTTCATGTAGCTGTGAGATAGATGTACAGCAATAATCATGGTCCTTTGTACAGAAATTGTGGCGCTTCTAAGTGCTTTCTCCCTCACAATTTTTAACTGTGGCTGAGAAGTCATTTTTATAATTTTTTGGGTCATGCGCTTTGAAAATTGCCAGCCAATGACTACAGGTCCTATTATAAAAAAATGTTGTTTCTAACAGGACATTTGTTCTTCACAATTGACCAAAGTGGCTCAAGGGTCATGCCTTTGAATTTTTGGGGCATTTTGCTGTGATGCAGCTATTACTACAGGTCCTGATTCTAAAATGTTGTTTTTAACAGACATTTGTTTTCCACAAATGACCAAAGTGGCTCAAGGTCATGCTTTTGAATTTTTGGGGGCATTTTGCTGTGACTTGCAGCTATACTACAGGTTACTATTCTAAAAAATGTTGTTTTCTAACAGACATTTGTTCTTCACAATTGTCAAGAGTGGCTCAAGGGTGATGGTTGCTGTTCAGAAACAGAATAGGTAGGACACTGTTAATGGACACATATTGCAAAATGACTTGTTTTTGCAAGATTCTTTAACATAGTTCAATCCCTGTATTGAGGACAACCATTTAATACAATGAAAAAAAGAGAAACAAAGACATGGTGGATTCCAATCCTATTTTAAAAATGTGTTTTCTAGAATTAAAGTACTAAAAAACTTGCTTTGCATGTATCAAAATTGTGTTAAAAAAATTCCTCTAGAATTGTACCAAGGAGGTTACAGGAAAACTTGACCAGATGTAGGTTATTCTAGAGGACTGGAGTATGGAGACGGACAGGAGAAAAGTACAGAGACCATTTCCTCCAGCACGTGTTGAAGTACAAATGAGAAAAAAGATGCCAAGATAAAGGGCACCTGGGTGTATCAGGAGCGTTAAACCACCAGTATTTCCAAGTGAAGCTCCAATTGGTCACATCATACGGGAGGGGCAAAGCGTACCCAGGTTATTGACTGTGTATCGAGGAAGGCTGGTGTTTCACACTTCCGCTTCCGCATCTGCTTCTGCACGACAGTTTTCGTTTGCTGCGGTCATCAGGGCATTTTAAACCTGCGTGTTAAGATGACGGACGCCAGCTGGGCTTTTCACCGCACCCACTGTAACTCCGGCCCTGGGTCATGCTGTGGCCAAGACAGGTATAGTCAATGTCCAGTTCAACTAAAATTGGTGTTGAAAGACTCCTTTTCGGCACTTTTTAAATGTGGGGGTCATGCAGGTTTGGGGCTCTGCTGTGGCCAGAGAACAGGTATAGTCAATGTCCTGTGAAACTAAAAATGGTGGTTGAAAGATCCTTTTTCCTGACTTTTTAAAATGTGGGGGTATGAGGTTTGGGGCTATGCTGGGCCAGGTCAGGTATAGTCCAATGTCTAGCTCTAGTGAACTAAAATGGTTGGTTGAAAAGACTCCTTTTTCTTGCGGCCACTTTTTAAAGTGGGGGTCATGCAGGTTTGGGGCTCATTGCTGTGGCCCAGAAGACAGGTGTATAGTCAATGTCCAGTGAAACTAAAATGGTGGTTGAAAGACTCCTTTTCCGGCACTTTTTAAATGTTGGGGGTCATGCAGGTTTGGGGCTCTTGCTTTGTTGGCCCAGGACAGGTTAGTCAATGTCAGTGAAAACTAAAATGGTGTTGAAAGACTCCTTTTTCTGGCACCCTTTTTAAATGTGGGGGTCATGCAGGTTTGGGGCTATGCTGTGGCCCAGGACAGGTATATGTCAATGTCCAGTAAACTAAAATGGTGGTGAAAGACGCCTTTTTCCGGCACTTTTTAATGTGGGGGTCATGCAGGTTTTGGGGCTCATGCTGTGGCCAGGGACAGGTATAGGTCAATGCCAGTGAAATAAAATGGTGGTTGAAAGACTCCTTTTCGGCACTTTTTAAATGTGGGGTCATGCGGTTTGGGGCTCATGCTGTGGCCAGGGACAGGTATATGTCAATGTCAGTTCAACGAAATTGGTGTTGAAAGACTCTCTTTTTCCGGCACTTTTTAAATGTGGGGGTCATGCAGGTTTGGGGCTCATGCTGCGTACAGGACAGGGATATTCAATGTCCAGTTCAGTAACATGATGGTTCAAATCAATACTGCCTTCTGGCACTTTTTTATTTGTGGGTGATGCGGTTTAAGGGTCAGGCTGTGGTTACAGGACAGGGATAGTAAATGGTCTGTGACTTTTTTTCTGTGACTTTTATAACCTAAGTTTGTTGCCTAAGATGTAGCATGTATCCATTAGACTGTTGTGGATGTTAATTTCAGCTTCTCCAAGCTTGTTTGGGTGTAATAATGAATGTCCCACGGCGCCCGCGCTATACGCCGCCGCCGCCGATCGTTTTTTAGGGTCCTAAGCCGTACAGTCGCTAAAGCTATCGGCTTAGCGGTCCTTAGGACCTTTGGGCGTCGGCAGCGGGGGGTGCTGGCGGGGGGACAAACTGTATGTGCGTCGGCCGGACGCACATTCAGTGAGTTGCTTCCGCGGAGCAGAGAGTCCGCCGGAGTAATCTGTGGCAGTCAGTCAGGATGTGCACGCCTAGGCGGCTCGTGCGCGTCATCCCGCTGCCCGCGCGCGGCCTGGTGACGTCACGCCGCTGAAGAAAAGATCGGGGCACCGACAGCGACAGCGACCAGCGGCGGGGGAGCGAGGTCAGGTAGTGCTGTCAGGATATTACTTTAATTACGTATTTATGCTGCGGGTCTTTATTTACTTGTTTTATGTGCAGGGAGGGGGGCTGTTATCTCTTTGTTATTGTGCAGGGAGGGTGGCTGTTATCTATTGTTATATGGTGCAGGGAGGGGGGCTGTTATCTATAGTGATATGTGCAGGGAGGGGGGCTGTTTATCTATTGGTATAGGTGCAGGAGGGGGGTGTTATTCTATTGTTATATGTGCAGGGAGGGGGGCTGTTATCTTACTGTTATAATGTGCGGAGGGGGGGCTGTTATCTATTGTTATAGTGGGGAGGGGGGGCTGTTATTATTTTATATGTGCGGGAGGGTGGTGTTATCTATTTGTTATATGTGCAGGGAGGGGGGCTGTTATCTATTGTTATATGTGCAGGGAGGGGGCTATTATCTATGTCATTGTGCAGGGAACGGATGTAATTATCTACTGTCATATGTGCAGGGAGGGATGCTAATTATCTACTGTCATATGTGCATAGGCGAGAGGGGGGCTATTATCTCTTATATAGTGAGGGAGGCTATAATCTACCTACATATGTGCTTGTGAGGGCCTATAAGCTACTAAATATACACGTGTGTGGGCCTATAAAGGTATCTATATACCTGCTGTGGGGGCCTATAAGCTCTTATATACATCTGGGGGCTATAAGTATCTATATACCTGCTGGGGACCTAAACCTGCCTATATCACCTGCTGGGGACCTAAATGCCTATATACCGCTGGGGGACCTAACCCAGTCTATATACCTGCTGGGGGACCTAAACCTGCCTATATACCTGCTTGGGGGACCTAACTGCTATATACCTGCTGGGGGACCTAAACCTGCCTCTATACTGCGGGGGACTAAACCTGCTATATACTGCTGGGGGATCCATACCTGCCTATATACCTGCTGGGGGATCCATAACCTGCCTATATACCTGCTGGGGGACATATAAACTACACAACCTACCTACTGGGAGATATTTATAAGTATATAACACTACTAGAGGAGTATTATAACTTACTGGGGGACTTATCACTTCACTGGGGACACATAATTTACTGGTGTGAAGTCGTAACAGTTGTTAAGCGGTGTTAAGGCTTCAGCTCAAGTAGTTGATTAAGAGTTAGCAATCGACTCCGCGGACCTCCGTCGGTTGTTAAGCCGGTTTGTTAAGGCCTCAAGTCGATTGTTAAGACTTAGCAATCGACTCCGGGGACTATAATGAGGTGTTGTTGCTCTCCCATAGCTTTTATGGTCATCGCGCATAAATCGATGCTCCCACTATCGAAAAACTTATCGATAGCGGCCCGACTATAGACTATCTATCGATCTCGATAGCCAACGCAATCGCTCAACACTACTCAATATAAAAAATACAAGGAAACAGTATTGTATGTTGAAAATATCGAATCCTGAGACCATTGTAACTTGAAGAAGATTGCATCATATACTGGCATAGAAATTATAGTAATTTGTTAACTAAGGGAACCTGCTGTTTCCAGTGTTGCTCTTCACAGGCAGCTTCAGGCTCTCACTTACTGATTAGGCAGTGGGTGGTTCTACAACAGTGATTGACATATCAGCTCTTCTTTTCCTATTTGAGCCTATTTGAGGGATATTGCTAAAAGATGGACTTAAACAGCAGAGCATAAGGCTGCAGAGCTCTACAGGGTTACAGTTTGTCAGTAACATAGATAAATAAGCTCCTGTGTTGCTGTTAAGGCACAGCAAGTAGTGACATCAGCATCCTGGCAAGAACTTTTGGAGACATAAGAGCAGGTGTTCTGCAATCTAGGGAAGTTTGTGTACAAAAGAAGGAAATAAGAACTACTCTAGCTCTGAAGGGAAGCAACATTCACCTTTTTCTACATGATTAATACTAATCATTATTGTGAGAACACAACTGTGATGCTGTTAAAGGACCACTCTGGCGTTTTTTTCCCTTTACTTTGCTTCTAGGTACACAGTAGTGCCAATAATTTAATTTACCTGCAGATGAGTACAGGATTCCTCACTGCTGCCCCTAAGTCATATGACCTGCACTCTGAGTTTCTGAAACACACAGCATGGTTGTGTGATCCGGAAGTAAATCAATTTATGCATTCCTATGGAAGGTTCAAAGTCAGAGATCCCCTTTTATTTCACATAGTGCTTTGAAAAAATGAAAGGGTTGCTATGGGCAACAAAGAAAGTCATAGAATTTTCATACATGTCCCCCTTAATTTTAGCAGTACCTAATAAATGTGCAATCTGGTTTGTTTCTAGTTCACAGCAATACAGTTCGAGGTTGTTGCCATCTTCCATTCTGTTCAACTTGATGGTAGAGGCATTCTTAATCTATTTCAGTTCTTACTCTGATGCATGTCTGAAACACTATATCTAGTGGAGAGCACTTTCATCATTGCTAGTCTTAGATGTTGTCCAGAACTGCTTCTGCCTGTAGCACTTATGACCTCTCTTCCAGCATGGAACACCGTGACCCTTTTCTTCTTCTTGGAGGCCTCTTGTCTCAAGTCCAGGTTTTACAGCAGTCTCTCTGCACATCTGGGGCGACAAGTTCCATTAGGACTGCACCATTTTTTTGCACCAAAAAACTGTTGGCGCTGTATATAAATGAACTGTCGTACACCAAAACTAGGCACATTTCACACTTCTGAATGCGCCTAAAGTAGGCGCATCAAATATGCTAGCCATGATATGCTATGCGCCTTTTTTTTAATTTACACCTAAATTAGGTGCATTAAATATGATATACAAGGCATACCACACGCCAGATTTTTGACAGATTTTTTTATTCAGGCGCATTATACACTCTTTTAATGCGCCTTAAAAGTGGCGTAGATGTGCCTCTTTTCTGACATGTTGCCCCTGGTGTTTTACTTTTAGACCTCTGTCATTGTCATGCTGTTATTTAACATGCATCACACTTTTGCAGATTTCTCACACCAAAAATAGCTCTGTCTCCTACCCTAGTTGGAATAGCACTGACTAGTGATGAGCGATTACGTTGACTATCGTCATAGGGTCGATATTCGATATCGGCAATTATCAAGACGATTTCTGATAGTCGATAATAGATTATCGCCGATCACCATTAAAGTCTATGGGAGAGGAACAACACCTTCATTCTTACACCCAAACAGGGCTGGAGAAGCTGGAATTAACATCCACAACAGTCAAATGGATATGTGCTACATCTTAGGCAACACACTTAGGTTATAAAAGCCACAGAAAAAAAATCACAGACCATTCACTATCCCTGTCCTGTACCACAGCCTGACCCTTAAACCTGCATGACCCACAAATTAAAAAGTGCCAGAAGGCAGTATTATTTGAACCATCATTTTACTTGAACTGGACATTGACTATCCCTGTCCTGGAACGCAGCATGACCCTTAAACCTATTTGACCCCCAGATTAAAAAAGTGCCGGAAAAAGGAGTCTTTCAACCACCATTTTAGTTGAACTGGATATTGACTATATCTGTCCTGGAACGCAGCATGACCCTTAAACCTGCATGACCCACAGATTAAAAAGAGCCGGAAAAAGGAATCTATCAACCACCAATTTAGTTGAACTGGATATTGACTATACCTGGTCTGTACCACAGTATGACCATTAAACCTGTCTGACACACAGATTAAAAAGTACCTGAAAAAGGAGTCTTTGAACCACCATTTTAGTTTCACTGGACATTGACTATACCTGTCCTGGACCGCAGTATGACCATTAAACCTGTCTGACCCACAGATTAAAAAGTACTGGAAAAAGGAGTCTTTCAACCACCATTTTAGTTGAACTGGACATTGACTATATCTGTCCTGGGCCACAGCATGAGCCCCAAACCTGCATGACCCCCAGATTAAAAAAGTGCCGGAAAAAGGAGTCTTTTAACCACCATTTTAGTTGAACTGGACATTAACTATATCTGTCCTGTACCGCAGTATGACCATTAAACCTGTCTGATCTATAGATTTAAAAAGTGCCGGAAAAAGGAGTCTTTCAACCACCATTTTAGTTGAACTGGACATTGACTATACCTGCTCTGGGCCACAGCATGAGCCCCTAACCTGCATGATACTCAGATTTAATAACTTCCGGAAAAAGGAGTCTTTCAACCACCATTTTAGTTGAACTAGACATTGACTATACCTGTCCTGGGTGACCTACATCTGTTCAACTCTTCCTATACCTCCCTTGTACAATTCAGAGGAATATTTGTATCAGCTATTTTGTATATGCCAGTTTTTTAGTAGTTTAATTCTAGAAAACACATTTTTAAAATAGGATGGAATCCCACCACATCTTTTGTTGTCTCACTACAGGGATTGCTAGCTATTTTAAAGATCTTGCAAAAACAAGTCAATTTTGCAATATGTGTCCCAATAACCTGTCCTACCTATTCCTGTTTTTGGGACAGCACATCACCCTTGAGCCACTTTTGACAATTGTGAAGGAGCAAATGACTGTAAGAAATCCACATTTTTTTTAGAATCAGGAACCTGTAGTATAGCTTCATTTCACAGCAAAATCCGCCCAAAAATTCAAAACATGACCCTTGAGGAGCCACTTTGACAATTGTGAAGAACAAATGTCTGTTAAAAACCAAATTTTTTTAGAATAGGACCTGTAATAATAGCTGCATTTCACAGCAAAATGCCCCCAAAAATCAAACATGACCCATGAGCCACTTTTGCCAATTTGTGGAAGAACAAATTTCTGTTAGAAACCACATTTTTATAGAAGGACCTGTAGTATAGCTGAATTTCATCAGCAAAATGCCCAAAAAGATTCAAAACATGACCCTTGAGCCACTTTTGACAATTGTGCAGAACAATTGTCTGTTAGAAACCACATTTTTAGAATAGGACCTGTAGTATAGCTGTATTTCAAAGCAAAATTCCCCCAAAAATTCAAAACATGACCCTTGAAACACTTTTGACAATTGTGAAGAACAAATGTCTGTTAGAAACCACATTTTTTTAAGAATAGGGACCTGTAGTATTGCAGCCATTTCAAAGCACCATGACCCAAAAACTTATAAAAATAGACTTCTCAGCCACTGTTAAAAATTGGTGGGGAGAAATGGCCCCACTTAGAAGTCCACATTTCTGTTCCAAAAGGACCATAATTATAGCTGTATCTCACAGCAACATGACCCCAAAAAAATTATAGATAGACTTCTCACCACTATTAAAAAATTGTGATGGAGAAATTGCCACTAGAAGCACATTTCTGTTCCAAAGGACCATAATTATCGTGCGTATCTCACACAACATGACCTCAAAATACCATTGACCAATGCGAAAAATTCTAAAGATAAGTGAGTAAATGGAATACGGTTTTTGTCATGAAACCTTGGTGTCTTTTACAGTCCTCCTCACAGCAAAACCAGCAAAATGAATCTTTTTGGGAACTGAGAATAAAAATTGCAGTAAGAAATGATCATTTAAAAAAATTTTTCAAGAGGACCATTTCTGTTTGAAGAGAATGTGAAGTAGACCGGCAACTAATCGGTGACCTCGGCAATTGGGCCACAACATCATCAGAGATCCATGCCTGATTCATCTTGATGAAAGTCAAACGATCCACATTATCTGTGGAAAGCCGATGCGTTTGTCTGTAATGACTCTCCAGCTGTGCAGAAGGGCCGCTCTGATATGATGCTGGCTGCTGGGCAGGACAACACCTATATTGCGTGGCTGATTGAGCTCGGGCCCATTTCATCCCATTTGGAGAAACCAGGAAGTCAATTGGGTCCGGAACACATCCAAAAACATTCGGTTGTTTGAGACGGCAGCTAGTCGTGCCACGTCATGATCTTAAAGCCGGGTCTCTGTGGTTGGATGTGTCCCTGCATTACAGTGCGTTGGTGAGGTGGTATATATAATTGCCAGAGTCACGGCCAAAAGTAAGGCTTCTGCCACATAGCCCTGCTGTGCTGCCGCTGGGCGGCTGACTGGCACTCCTACTGCTGTCCACGTCTGCTGATAGTTGTTCCACCGTGAAAATTTGAAGAACGTGAAGCAAGCCTAAACAATGTCTCGTCATCCAGCTGATCAATCAGCAAGTACTCCATTTCCTGCAATTTTTTTGTCTCTCTATTAGTGTGGGTGGAAGGAAAGTGCTGAGTTTGGTTTTGTACCCGGGGATCCAGGAGGATGGCCACTTGAGTAACTGTGTGTTCATTTTGAAGTCCAAATGGCGAGGATCATGTTGGAGGAAATGAGCATCCAAGCACTCGTGTGAAGATTTAGCCTTGATTTCCCAAGGCCCTCTGGATCGAGGGTGCTACTCGCAAACTGGATCTTAGCTCAGATCTTCCTCAAAATTCGCGCCAACCTCTTACCAAGGCATGGACGTCGGTAACGTGTCGGTGTCTAGATACCTCCTTCCTCCTCCTCTCCTCCGCTTCCTCCCCGGCACGAGCTTCAACACAAACTCACAGCCCGACTTGGCCTCAAGATGAGTGCACCTCCTGAGAGCAGATGCGCCGCCTTGGCACTAGCCCTTGACCCGAACCACTGCCTAATGAAAGACCGATAAAATTGTGAAACTGTCTGGGCCCTTTAGTAGATTCGACCGGAGAGAAAGGCTCTCCGTGGTCCTCATCTGTGTCCGTCTCCTCCTCCGATGCTGGGCGGACCTGATGTTTCAGAGGTTCAACATACGTCTTCCAGAACAAAGAAACACCACAATGCTCATGCTGACAAGGGGCATGGTCCGCGCTGTACCCATTTGGTTGGCTTCTTTTCAAAACTGGCAAGGAAGGGTGCAGAGCTTCTTTCTCACCTGCCTCCACTCTCGGTGGCTCAACACCCCCGAGGTCCGCACCGCGCGCTGCTTGTCATGCCAGTGTGTGTCCCACATTGACTGGCGTAATGGTATTGTGCTGCGTGCACAATCGCTGGAGCATGTGGAAGGGGAGAATTCCGCGGTGTTGCAATGGTCAACAATGAGGCAGGTTGATGGGGAGGCAAGTGCTGAATGCTGCAATGCACCAGGGCCGGACGAAGCAGGTGCGAACGGCGGAAAAGCCGCGAACTCAGACCTCGAGCCTTCCTCAAGCAGGCAGTCCATACGCCGGTAGTGCTCTTTAGAAATTTTCTGGACGTCTAGGTTCAATGACATGTGCCAGGTAAGTGATGTTCTCCTGCCTACCGATCGTTAAGGGGCGGCCCAGCAGATTTCGAACCGTTATCGCACTACCACCATTGCCTGGCACAAGGTACTTGTCACCCAGGCCAGCGCTCGGTTCACGTTGCGGAGAGCCGACCACAGCTCCTAACCTGTGTGTGGACGGTCTCCCAAGACAGATTAATTTCAACATGGCCTGGTTTCTCCTGGGTACGTGATGCCACCATAGGACCTTGGTGGAAAAGATGCCCCCTGCAACATCCCTGCGTTATGAAAGCGTGGCGCCGAGCCTGAAAGCCACCGTCACCACCCCACCATAGACATCCACCCATCTCACCCAGAGATCTTTCACAAAATATAGCGCGGCCTAGGCTGTGGCTATACAAGTCCATGTGGTCGTGGTTCAGATATGGACTTTTCCGGACCCAGATCCAGACTGACGCAACTTGAAATTTTAGATGACACGGTGGTCTGGCCAGGCAGGGGATTGCCTTTTTCTGCAAGAAATTCCAGCTCGGCACTGTGTATTGAGGGGCAGGCAAGTGCCAGTGACGTGGCTGGAACGCATCTGTGTCCACCAGACGGAATGCAAACATTTCCAAAGACCAAAAGCCTGGCAATGGCCGACATTCAGGGCTTTTGGCTTTGGGATGTTTGGGTTTAAAGTGTACATCTGCTCCAAACCTGGAAGACAGAAGGCTGTCTGCTAGACTTGCCGCTGTAACGGAGCATGCAGGTCGTCAAACTGGCCGGAAAGGAGAAGGTTAGGAATTTGTCTCTGGTGGTACTGGTGGTACTCGGCGACGGTGGAGGCTGAACGGAGGCTGATCCCTGATCAGACTCTGAGAGACATGTGCGAGCTGAGGAACGCGCCTGGTGGTGGCGTAGGAGGAGAATGCGATAACAGGAGAGGTGTTGACAGTGGTTGGAAGCACCGGCATCGTGTGGCCTTTTTTTGGCCAAGTGTTTGCCCTCCATTTCCAACTCATGCATTCAATGCATGAGACTAGACATGTTGGTGGGGTTAAACACCTAAGATTTCTTAGCCTCTACTGAATGCGTTTATGGCAAAGCGGCATATGAACAATCGCTGGGTGAATCAGAGGGCTTGCACAAAGAGTCCTATGCTTGTATAGGTCAGGACCTTTTTGAGGCGATAAGCGAGAGCGGTGTCCGCTACCGTGGCTGGCGGAAATCATCTCAGCTGGACTTCTGTCTGCGACCGCCCTCCTTCCCTTTTTGAGGCTGGACCCATAATGTACACTATCCCTATCTGTCTTCCACCTCCTCTCCAGAGATGAAGCGCTCGCGAAGCAAATTCGCCTGAAAAGACCCGTTGGTCCGCAATGTCGTCATCACATCAATCGAACACAGGTGACTTGGTCGTCCTTACATCTGGCATCCAGAAGAGCTGTGGGCTACAAGCAAGAGGCTTGCAAGGCGTTGCCGACCGCCGGGGGATTTTGCCGTTTGACCGGCTTCCTTCTCCTCCACTGATGGCTATCAGTAAACTGGGCGGTCGAGAGCAGGACAAAATCATCCTGCCTTGCCTCGTTGATTTTTTAAACATGCTTCTGACCCCAACGCAATTTTGTCAACACAGAGGACTTCAGAAGAATGGATTAACTACAGGTGTTGGGTACACGAGTTTACATTTGGGCTGGCCGTCCTGTTGGGGGGGGGACACATGCTGATGATGCTTTATTGACGACATTTGTGCCAGTGACTTGGGAGGATGAAGGTGGGTATACTGCTGGAATCGGTTGCTTACCACGTAAAGTGAACAGATTGCGACGCTGTTCGTATACTGAGATTCACAGGGCCCTGACCCAGCGATGACAGGCCTGACGGTCCTGCAACCGGGACGATCCACTGGTTTGCTTTTTTGTCGCCACCACGGGAAGGAGCACCTTCTCTCTACCTCTACCCCATGTCCTACCCCCTTTTGCTCGCTTACCACCTGAATTTCGCTCCATGTTCAGAAAGATAAAAATTTGAGAAGGATGGAAGAGTTTTGGAAAGTCTCTTATAAAAGAGGCCAAATCACAGCTAATTCTTAAATCCCTCTAATTTCTTTCACCAACTAGGATTAGAAACTAAATGTTTTTTTTGCGAATACCTGTGAAATGCGGTCTGGTGGAAGAACCTAGACAAAATCAACAGTGTTTTTTCCCCCTTTGTCCCCGGGATTTTTCAAATGGCCAGTAGGATAGAATTGATAGTTTTCAACAAAATATCATACAAGTGCGCTATCTGCCCAAACTGAAATTCACAAGCCCAATAAAACTATTCAGAAGTTACACGATGAGAAATTGTGTTTTTTTTGCAGCAATGACAAACGAGAACATTGCTAGAAAATTTTTCATCAGAATTGTCGTACAACGTGGCCACACCACGTGCAATCAGCATATAAAAACTATTCGGATAATTAAAGGTATTTTTTGCACCTATCAAATACTACTTCGGTGACTACAAAATTGATGTATTCTAATTTTATTGCAAGATGGATCTATGAACAAAGCTGGCCTGCGCCAAAGGAAAAAAAACACCTATCGAAATGTATACGGTAATAAAAGGTATTTTTTGCACCTATCAATACACCTGCTGGTGACGACAAAAATTGCTGTATTCAAAATTAATTTCAAGGTGGATCTATAAACAAAACTGGCCTGCGCCAAAGTGAAAAAAACACCTATCTGAAATGTATAAGGATAATAAAAGGTAATTTTTGCACCTATCAATACACCTGCGGTGACTAAAAATTGCTGTATTCAAATTTAATTGCAAGGTGGCTCTATGAAAAAAGCTGGCCTGCGCCAAAGGAAAAAAACACCTATCTGAAATGTATAAAGGATAATAAAGGGGATTTTTTGCACCTATCAATACACCTGCGGTACTACAAAATTGCTGTATTCAAATTTAAGTGCAAGGTGGATCTATGAACAAAGCTGGCCTGCG
>JAODAL010047105.1:0-30257 GCA_025379985.1 Phyllomedusa bahiana | reverse complement strand
CCCTTTGGCATTTTTAAATTTGTGGGTGATGCAGGTTTAAGGATAGGCTGTGGTAAAGAAGGGATAGGAAGGTCTTGTTTTTTTTCTGTGATTTTATAACCTAAGTGTGTTGCCTAAGATGTGCATGACCCTTTTGACTGTTGTGGATGTTAATTTCAGCTTCTCCACCTTTTTTGGGGGTGTAATAATGAAGGTGTTGTTGCTCTCCAAGATTTTAAATGGTATCGTATAATCGACGCCACTATCGAAAAACCTTTCGATAGGGGCCGACTTGACTATCGATCGATCTGATAGCAACGCAATCGCTCAACACTAGTGATGAAGCATTGCGGGCCTTGGGATCCCCTCAAATTTGTCGGATGGACAACGGAGCTTGGGCTGGCGGACATTACTGGAGCTGCTCCCACGGGGCTGCCGGGGCAGCTAAATGTGCTCTGGTGGCAAGAAGCTGCTGATCATATAGGGGACAGTAAATTAAGTGCTGTGCTTGTGAGGATCTGCTTGGATTGCGGGCCACGATGGTGTGATATCAGGACGCTCGGAAGAGGCCCCTTGGCGGGATCCAGGCCGAATCGAACTGTCAGGTTGGGCTTTCCCGGAGGAAACCAGAGACGTGGACCTGGACCACCGAGCGGAGTCAAAAGTGGGGTGGTTTGCCCAGAGCCCCCCGAAAAAGCGGGATGGACTTGCTGCGGGGTTTGCTTCCAGGTCGCACCCCTGAGTGATTGCTTGCGGTGGTGCCAAGGTGTGGGGGTACAAAATCGGGGGAGCAGGTGTAGTCGCGGACAGGCAAAAAGGTCAGGAAGGCGGCAATGTTTCGTAGTCGGGAACAGGGAAGGTCAGAACAGGGGCTAGGTTCGGGGGGTCGGGGAGGGGGAAAGTACGGTACACAGAAACAAGATAGATATTTGGGGGGAACGTTTCCCTTAGGACAGGGCACTATCGTTTCAGAATGGAAAAGGAAGGGGCAGGACTTAAATAGGATCAGCGGCCGGTGATACCAATCACCGACGCGCTGTCCCATTAAATTGAGCTGCAGGAGGTGAGCGCGCAACCGGCCGGCAGCAGGAGTGCGCGCCCAAAGCAGAGCAGGAGCGTGGCGAGGTAAGTGGGCCGTATTGCGAGCACGCCCGCAGCCCACGGGCCGGGTCGCGCCGCTACTCGCAGCGGAAGGCGGCGCCGGGGCGGGGGGTACAGGGACACCCGTGACAATATGCCATTGCTTTATGAGCCTTGTGGACCAGCTGGCAACGTTAATTTATAAAGCACAAATAATCGATCAGCAAAAGCTTGGACAGACTCCTCCCTTCTTTGTACACAGTTCCCAAAACTTGAGTGATGATCAGTTTCCTCAATCCCAAAGGGCTTTGGGAGTCTCAACTTAGCTCTGTTTAATCCTGAGTTCTGTAAACATCGAAGGAAACCGCCAATAAAAATAGGGCAAATCAACAAAGACAAAAAGGGAAACGCAAAACACATGGTGGGCATACCCTAGTGCTGCCAGTCTGTATTTACCTATTATGTAATACTGTATGATTTTGTTTCTTTTTCTTTGTTTGTCAGTTGGAATTTTAAATTTTTTTTGCTTTACTTACCACTGTGGAGTATTGTATTTGCTTTATTTTTTAAATTATTTTTTCCCACTAACATTTAAGTTTGTGTTTTTAAATAATTGGGGCTTATTTTCAGCAATTTTTCTTCAGTTACCCAGCACCATCTTTTTTTTTGCTTTTGTGTATTGTTATATTTGTTTAATAAAATATATTTTGTTATTTTTATTTTGGTTAATGTTTTTGTGTTTGGCGCTAAACTTTGAAGGAAGCAGATTGACCCTTAGAGCATTATCCAGGCCACAGAGATAGTCAGACCCATGGAATCTACTTGCCTTCGTGCTAATTGGAGCTATTTTAGCATTATAAAAACAAAACTCACCCCCATTTTTTTCCCTCCACATGATTCCAGTCACCAAACCTTATAAAAGGCACTTTGAATGAGCAACAACAGACTTGTTGCCTAACAGATGCTTTAAATGTTCTACTGCGACAAACTGAAGTATGTCAACAACGACTATTACTAGAAGTCCCAACTCCAAAATGGCGCTCTGATTCTTCAATCTTTCAATTAACCTATCTTTTTCCTTCACAATTCTTTATTCTCCCTAAGTTTTTGAGGGACAGACCTAAGGGGGCTTTCACACACGCATTTTTGGGCAGTTTTAACTGTGCTCGATTAAAACTGCCTTTTATTTCCAACAAGCTTCTGTACTTCCCAAAAACTGTTTGGAAGGAGTAATCCTTAGTGTGTTTCTATCCACAAGACTTCAAAACAGTCATTGATTACTTACTTGAAACACCTTTCTGAGAAAATTTGAAACTGAAAGAAGCGTGAAAATAAAAAAGACAGTTTAAATTTGGGAGCACAGTTAAAACTGCACCAAAACTGCCCTGTGTAAAACCCCTCTAAAGCTTGCATTTTGAGCGGGAAATATGCAAAAAACTAAATCGCTTTTTTAATTTCCCCTTACGGGGTTTACAGGCCCCCCTTTGCAGTCGCACAAACACCATCTTCATCCTCTCTGCGATCCGATATACGGCAAAAACTAATCATCAAATTAACAAATTCTTGGGCCTGAAACCAAGGATCATTAGACTTCTTCATAACCTTGATAACAGCCTCAGTAGTCTTAAGTTTTACAAGTTTCTATTTCAAACCTTCCATTGTTCAATTTACGATCACACAATACAACAACCACGACACCGATCTACCTCACAGTGACTTTTTGAAACAAAAAGGGAAAACCACAATTACCCGCCCAAAAAACTAATAAAAGATTCTGGATTTACGCTCTGGAAAAAATTTAAAAGACCACTGCCAGTTTTCTAAAAAGTCAGCACCCCTACTGACTGAAGCCATTCCATTCCACGCAGTTGAATTCCAACCCAAAAACCCCTCTTCTATTTATGTGCTTTTGATTAGGTGATCACCCGAAAAAAAATCTTATTTAAAAGGAAAGTCAAAAAAAAACCTTTCTGTGGGCTTCACAATCCCCTTGCAATGGACAAATGGATGGAAAACAAGTGTAGGAAAAAGGCCCAAAAAAAATTTGAATGAAAAAAATCATGGTTTTTCCAACCAAATATTTATTTTGAACTCTTCCTGACTTAAAACATTTGTCGTATTGTTTTCTAAATAAATTAGCTTGTTTTCTTTTACATTATTTGAGGTTTGAAGCTCTGTGTGCTTATTTTGAAGATTTCTTTTTACTGCAAAAAGTACAACATTTTTTGCTTTTTAAATTTTGGAGACATGTTGTCAGTGTTTAAAACAAAAAAAACAATGTCTTTTTCCAAAAAATTTACCAATGAAGGAAAAAAACAGAGAAAATGAAAAAATTTTTCAGTGGTCTCTTAATTTTTTCCAGAGCTGTATATAATATACACAATCAATATACTCGCCAGCCATACCGATTCCCCTCCTACCTGGCTCATTAAATATGTAAGAAATATTAATTATTCTCAATAATATTAATATTCAAGAACAATAATACTGAACAACAACAAAATTCTCACTTAGGGCGACATGTATGAACGGGGCTGCGCCAGTAGTCTGTGTCTTTACAGCCCAAAAAAAATGGCACAGCCCCCGGGGGGTCAAAGTAGGGGGCAAGCGCACTCCAAAATTAGGCGCATTATATAGCACCCACAGCACTTTGTAATGCGGGCCCGAGATCAGGGAAGGGGGAGGTTACACCACAACCCTATGATTTACTTTAGACCTTTTAAAAGCAAAATAGGGGGCATTTCTTTGGAAAAGGAGGCCCTTAAAAGTGGTTTCCTGAGCCCGAAGTGTGCTTTGTAGCTAGAAAGCGTAAATCTATGACCCACAGTTGAACCCGGGTTTATGATTCAGGGCATTCTCGCTTAATGCACGCAAAAAAAAATGGCGTTTGGGAACCCAAAATTTAAAAATGCGCCCAAGATATAAGAGGACAGTCACAAAGAAAAAACACACCCAAAAACAATGTGTATAAAAAGATTATGTATTATGCAGAATAAAATGGGGTAAAAATTGGTAAAATCACATTAAAATGAAACACAACAAAAGGTTACAATATCTACAACAGGGATAAAATCAACAAAATTTAAATAACCCTTGCATTAAACACCATTAAAAAGCCCTGTGAAATACACGACACCAAAGAGTAAAAGCAAACAATTCAATAATCCATGAACAAAAAAAATAATTCCCAGCTGGAGAATATACCAAAAAAATTACCAAATATGAGCAAAAATTTCCCCGGACCACAGGGAAACTTACCTCTTTTAAAAGGGTTTTTCCTTTTAAGAACCCACCAGGACCTTTTCCTGCACAGGACCTTCTGGGAAAATCAGCTCCCCCGGACCCTTTATGCACCCCAGTCCTCAGGGGGCCCAAACTGAAGTTTTTTCACCAGGGCCCACAAGCCTTTAGCTACTCCCCTGCCGCCATATATCAGAGAACCTACATAGCTGGAGAACAGAAAGACACCAACCTTTTATTTCCTACAATATGATACAATAGTCTTGCATCTGAGTGGGGCCCCTTCAACCTCTAGGCCCATTAGTAGAGCTTTGTGAGTTATCAGGGGGTTAACTGCTGATAGGAACCCATGCCAAATGAGATGGGGTTAAAAAAAATCCCACCTATACCCTGAAACCCCCATGTGAGCTGGGGGCAGAAAACCACCAAATACTGTTCCCCATAAAAAAAGGACAATAGTTTGCCCTGGGGGCCCCCTCTATCTCAGGGTCCCATAGCACCTTCTACAGCTATACTTACACCCTCGTTCTTATGAGTTTTAGAACAAAAAAAAAACTTACATAGAATAAAAAAATTTCGATTCTCAAGAATTTTTTTTGTTTTGGAAATATACCCAAATCCCAATTAATTTTATTCAGTCAAAGCTCTTTGTTCAGAAGGTCATGTCAGAAATCTTTGACTGATGCCAAAGGGGTTCTTTAGCATCCTTGCTTTCGCCAATGTATATACAGCACTTAACAAGTACTGTATATACACCTTAGTATTGTAGGGGGTGTGATGCAAAGCTTTCATCACACCCCCTGCAACGCTGGGTCTCCTAGGCCAGAAGTTTAGGCTTCTGGCCCCGGAGATCCCAGGTGCAGTTTTGCCAGCGTAAAACAGTGGATGACGTTGCAGTTTGCCCTAGTTGGCCCCACAGAGAGGGAACATGGAGAGGTAAGTACTTTTTTTTCTTTTTTTTTCCATTACACCCGCCTATTTATATTAAGGGGAAAATACCCACCTTTAGGGGGGTAAAACTCCTAAAGGGAAAATACCCACCCCAGGGGGGATTAAAATGATACAGGGGGCAAATACATACCTATGGGGGCATATAACTACCAACAGTGGGGAAGATACCTACCTACAGGGGGAATATCTCTATCTACTGGGGGCAAATACCTACCTACAGGGAGTAAATACCTACCTATAGGCGCTTTTAGATACTTACAGGGGGCATCTAACAACCTACAGGGGGAAAATACCTACCTACATGGAGCATATATCTACATACTCTCACGGGTGCCCCGGGTCTCCCCGGGTCGGGGGCGCATTCATGCCCCGTGGGCGAGCGGCGCCACGACCTGCATTTCGGACCGCGGGCGCACTCGTCCCGATGCGCGGTATTCACCCAGCCGCGCTCCTTACTGTGTCTCTGCTTCCCGACGCGCGCGCTCACCAGCACTGTTAAATTTAAAGGGCCAGCGCACCGGTAAATTCCTTTGCCGGTCGCTGCCCTTATTTAAAGCCTGCCCCTTCCTGCACTCAGCGCTGGATCTTTAGTGCCCTATTAGCCTATTGAGAAAGCTACCTTGTCTTGCCGTGATTCCTGTGTACCGTACCGTCTTGCTTCCGTCCCTCGACCACAAACCTCTGCTGCCTGTCCTGACCTTACTGCCTTTCCCCGACTATGTCTACGCCTCACGATTCTGTACCACGCTCACCCTTGGCTGCCATCGCAAGCAAGTCACGTCAGTGGAAGCGACCTGGTAAGCCACGCCAGGGAGCGGAGTCTAAGTAGGTCCCGGTTTTCACCAGAGCCTGCGGCAAAGCGGGATGGATTTGCTGCGGCGGGCTCTGGTGAAAAACCGGGACCTACTTAGACTCCGCTCCCTGGCGTGGCTTACGCCATCGCTTGCAGTGGTCCAGTGGATCCACTACTACCAATCGTGACATGGTGGAAAATTACTATAGGGGGCATATAACTACCAACAAGAGACATATATCTACCTAGAGGGGGCATATATCTGTACCTAAAAGAGGCATATATATCTTTACCTAAAGGGGGCATATATATCTGTACCTACAGGGGCCCAAAATATCTACCTACAGGGGGGCATATATCTGTACCTACCGGGGACATATACCTACATAAAGGGGGGCAATATCTACCTACACGCAGTCTGTATATCTACTTACAGAGGGCTTATAGACCTACCTATTCAGAGCTCATATACATACCTACTGGAGGGCCTCCATACCTACATACTGACTGGGGGTCTATACTGGGGGGTCTACTTACAAGAGTCCTATATACCTACCCACCTACCTACAAAGGAACTATATAACTACATACTAGGGACCTATATTTCTTTTTATTGAGGCCTATATAATTATCTATCAACTTAATAGGGGACCTATAAGTCTACCTACCTAATGGGGCTCTATACACCTACTTAATTGATGACTGCTTACCTAAAATGGAGCCTCCCTGTCTGCTTACCTAATTAGGGGGTGTACCTACATACTATCTTGGAGTATTTAACTACCTTTTATATTGGAATACAAAACAAGACTAAAACTTGATGCACAAATGGGAGCCCCATAGCTGTTTGGGGGCTCTTTTCCTTTTAGAGGCACAAAGAGATCATTCTCACCATTAGGGGCGCTATTGATGGGGAGTTTGTACAGAGATAGGGATTGGTAGGGAAGTGCTGAAAAAGTGAGGTATCTTAGATGTTTGTTTTATAAATTCTACAGTGAAGAGTCGTGGCCGGGAGAAGATGTCATGGTGGTCTGGGACAGATGGAGAAGAAAAAGAGAAAGAGAACAACTCTTCAGAGACATCTCCTGTAAGTCTTGGATGTAACTTTACTATAATGCCTGCAGAGTCCATGTACAACTGCTATCCACCACTGTATGGTCAAAATATGCCAGTAATATTGGTTTTAGTATAATGGTTTATATTCAATAATGGTATGTTGTATTATTCAGCCACTTTGTGGTGGTGATCTGTGGTTCATGGTGGGGCGATATTTTGCAGTCACTATGTGGTGGTAATACGTGATCATGATGTTGTGGTACTATTCAGTCACTATAAGGTGATGATATGTGGTCATTGTATGGCAGTATAATTCAGTCACTATGTGGTGGTGATGTGTAGTCATAGTGTGGTGGTATTTTTCAGTCACTATGTGGTGGTGATATGTAGTCATGATGTTGTGGTATTATTCAGTCACTGTGTGCTGGTGATATGTGGTCATGATGTTGTGGTATTATTCGGTCACTTTGTGCTGGTGATATGTGGTCATTAAGTTGTGATATTATTCAGTCACTATGTGCTGGAGATATGTGGTCTTAGTAGGATATTGGTAACATCAACCTTGGGACTCTGGCAGGGCCATCTTAACACCATTATGGGCCCTTGGGCAGAGCTGTGCACTGGGCCCACCAACCAACACAATCAAAATGTTTGTGGCATACATGCCACAAACTTTGCACAAAATGTCCCCTCACTCAGGTGCATAGGTGGAAACACATAACAGTTATTGGTCGCAGAAAATGGCCTTGGGGACACAAGATGGCTGACCATGACTCATATAACTTCTCCTTCATGTGGTCAACCATCCTGTACCTGTGCTGGCCACATGGCGGTTACAATATTATGAGAGATTCTGGGGGCCAATGACATGGGTCAGGATGGCTGACTGACCACATGTAGTTGTTATATGATACAGCCATGTCACTGTCTCCCACCCATATGGCCATGTTACTGTCCCCCACCCATTTGGCCATGTCACTGTCCCCCACCAATATGGCCATGTCACTGTCCCTCACCCATAAGGCCATGTCACTGTCCCCCAAGCCAGTCACTGTCCCCCCCATATGGCCATGTCACTATCCCCCACCCATTTGGTCATGTCACTGTTCCCCACCAATATGGCCATGTCACTGTCCCCCACTCATAAGGCCATGTTACTGTCCCCCACCCAGTTGGCCATGTCACTGTCCCCCACCAATATGGCCATGTCACTGTCCCTCACCCATAAGGCCATGTCACTGTCCCCCACCCATATGGCCATGTCACTGTTCCCCACCCATATGGCCGTGTCACTGTCCCCCACCCATATGGCCATGTCACTGTCCCCCACCCATATGGCCATGTCACTATCCCCCACCCATATGGCCATGTCACTGTCCCCCCCCCCTATGGCCATGTTACGGTCCCCCACCCAGTTGGCCATGTCACGTCCCCCACATTGGCCATGTCATGTCCTCACATAAGGCCATGTCACTTTCCCACCCATTGGCCAGTCCTGTCCACTATCAGGCCATGTCACTTCCCCACCCATATGGCCATGTCACTGTCCCCACCCATATGGCCATGTCACTGTCCCCCACCCCTATGGCCATGTCACTGTCCCTCACCCATATGGCCATGTCACTGTCCCCCACCCATATGGCCATGTCACTGTCCCCCACTCATAAGGCCATGTCACTGTCCCTCACCCATATGGCCATGTCACTGTCCCTCACCCATAAGGCCATGTCACTGTCCCCCACCCATAAGGCCATGTCACTATCCCCCACCCATATGGCCATGTCACTGTCCCCCACTCATAAGGCCATGTCACTATCCCCCACCCATATGGGCATGTCACTGTCCTTCACTCTTTTGGCCATGTCACAGTGACATGATCAAATGAGTGGGGGACAGTGACATGGCTAAATGAGTGCTGGACAGTAACATCAAGTAAGTCACTGTCCCCTGTTACGGAAGGCTCCTAAAGACCCTCCTTAACCTCGTTGTGCGGTTTCCAAATTAATCAATAATCCATAATTATAGGGGTTTTGCCACGAAGTAAAATTGACATGTGAAGTTTGAAAATTAAATAATAAACATTTTCACTATTCATCATTATTAAAAATTCTGCACCGTTTTTATTTTAGCTGCTCCTTTAGTGATCCATTGTTTACAGCTCGTCTCCAGGGGATACGACCAGGGCTGTGAGCTCCTCAGTCCTGGTCGACACATACTCAGACATCACCTCTCCTCTCAGGCAGCTATGAGTATTCAACCCCCCGGGGTGTCTTTTTACCCGTCCTTGTACTCCTTGTAATCACAACATCACGCGAGCAAGGTTCAACCCCCGGTGCTTATTTACTCCGTCTCTGGACTCCCTTTGTAATTAGTCAAACAGTGCAAATAAATAAAAAAAGAAACCTCAATCAGGTTTGTGCATTGATAAAGAGGAAACAAAATCCACAGGTTAAGTCCCTGCAGAGATTTGAACCTAGGACCCTTGTGCTGTAAAGCAAAAAAAATGTTATAGTCTAGCTACTTACAAATCTATACACAAACAGACCTTTATTTGCTACAGAGAGGAAAGGGTGGTGGTCATTTTTCTGGGCACATGTATGCAATTCAAACAAACACACACGCCCCTTCTGGCCACAGAGCTGAATAAGGAGGTATGAAATGAGTCTGCAAAAAACCCCTTTTAAAAAATATGCTTTTTCCAGGGGGTGCGGGCTGCTCCCCCCGCGACCCTCAGCTCGACTGACCCCGGGCCTTTCCCCCTGCTGTCCGGGCCGGGCCGTCCTTTCCTGTCCGCGCTCCCCGTGAACGCCCCTCCCCGGGCCCCCGTGCGGTGGGCCCCTGCCTTTGGGGCGGCCGATTCTCTAAATTTTTAAAAGGGGCCCGGTCCGTATTGGTCCTTGTGGGCGCGGTTCTATTTAAGGGATCCGCCCCAACACTTCCCGCCAGTTGTTGGTGTGTTTTTGGTGCGTTTAGAGAGTTTTGGAGTTTTGTTTTGAAAAATTGGGCGGTTAAAGAGGGTTTTAACCCAGGTTTTTTGGCCCCTCCGGAGGCATTTTGTGCCCCGCCCTAAAGTTTAACGGGTCTGTTTCTTCTTCCCGGGGCAGAGTTTTCTTATAACTCTTTAGTTTGGGGGAAATTTTGCGGGGGGCCCCCCCCCCTTTTTGTAGTGTTTGGGTTACTTTCCCCCCCGCCTCTCCCCGGGCCCCACCCTTTTTCTTTGCCCCGGGCTGGGGGGTCCCCAAAGTAAGGGACTTCAGGTCTTGGCGCTCACGCGGGGGGCCCCCTGCTACGGGCTTCTGCTCGCCCCAAAGTCGGGCTAAACCGGGTTTACCGAAAGGCCCCCCCCCCTTTTTGGGCCCCGGGCAATAGGGTTTGGTTGGCTACAAAATTTTATTCGCTTTAAGGGGCCCTTCTTAAAATTTGGGGCCCCCTAAATACGTGGGTCCTTTTTGGGTCCCGGAAAAACGATTTAAAATCCGGTGTCCTACAAAGCCCCGCTTGCCTCCTCCCCTGCGCATTCCCGAACGTTTCCATGTCTCTCTCCTTAAGCCGGTGGGCTGAATCGTTCTCCCGGGGGCTGTCTCCCCTTTTGGGGCCCAACCCCTGACAACATCTTTGAGGTCAAGGAGGTGCTGGCACAGAAGACAGTCAGGGGGAGGGGTTCTTTTCATTGACTGGAAGGGGTTCGGGCCGGAGGAGCGGTCGTGGGAACCGGAGGCCAACCTGTCGCCTGACCTCCTCTCTAGGTTTCAAAAGAAGAGGGGGAGACCTAAGGGGGGGGGAGGAACTGTCACGGGGGTCGCGGGCTCCGCTGCCCCCCGCGACCGTCACCCTGCTCGCAGGGAATCCGGCGCGGCAGCTGCGGCTGACCGCGACTTTCCCCCTGCTGTCCCGGTCCCGGCGCCGCGTCCCTTACCTGTCCGCGCTCCTGTGAACGCCGCTCCCGGCCGCCGTGCGCGTGGCCGCTGCTCTAGAGTTTTGGAGTTTTGTCTTGATTACCTGTGTACCAGTCCGCTTGCTCACGTTTCCTGACCTTGCCTGTTTGCCGCCTGCCCTGACCGTCTTCCCGTCTCTGACTACGAACCTCTGCCGCCTGCCCTGACCTTTGCCTGTCCCCGACTACGCCTCCGGATTACGTTTTGTACCACGCTGTACCCGGCCGCCATCGCAAGCAAGTCACGTCAGGGGTAAGACCTGGTAGCTCACGCCGCAGCAAGCCAATCCCGCTTTGCGGCGGGCTACTGGTGAAAATCGGGGCTTCTTAGACTCCGCTCCCTGGCGTGGCTTAACTATCATCGCTTGCGTTGGCCCAGCGGATCCACTCCTCCGTTACATGCGTATGATTGAAAAGAGAAGCTGACACAGCTGTCAATGCAAATCTTCTGGTTTATTACAAGCAATACATGAGTTGATATAACTTCTGTTTAAGACGGATATATTAGTAAAACAATACGTCATTATTAGAGATGGGCATATTGATTTTAGTGAAGTGGACTTCATTTAGAATTTCAGGAAAACTTCGATTCTGCACAAAATAGAAGTTTGGGGTAATTTGCGGGAACGAAGTGTGTTTTGTATTGCTATAATGGTCGCAAGCACAGGGCGTTACATGGGGGAGAGAACTCTGGGAGGAAGAAAGGAAGACCCTAAATGACATGTGCAGACATCAAGCCAACCAGAGACCGGCGGGATTCTGTGAGTTCACAGCACTATAAGTACGGGCGCCATGCTTGCTCCTCACACTGCTCTCCTTGTGCCCTGAGATAAGCGGCTGCTGCAGCAGCAGAGATCTCACACAAAGGAAATTGCTTTTAAACAGCGTTTTTGGGGGGGGGGGGGGAGTTGTCACTGCTTTTATCAGAGACTGCTCCTCTTCCGTTATCATTTTGATTCAGTTTGTGGGGTATTGTAATTCAAGGGTGGTTCTAATTCTGCCCCATATACATTTTAATTCCAGGGGTCACTCGGTGAGGCCACAACTGCCGCTGTCATCTAGCGGCCGTGTGTTGATCAGCAACTCAAGGTTCTGATTGGTTGACTAGGTCACCCAAATTTCCCTCCCAGATGAATCTGACAAACCCACCAAAGAGTCGGTGGGAACGTCAGACACAACCCTTAGTTGGTTTGACCGGGAACAGGTCAGCGCCCCTCACCTGTCCTAAACCCCGCTTCTGTCCGTTCAGGTCCCTCAGCTAGAGAACTACTATTGGTCTGGGCTCACGCCACTATAACAGCGAGGACGAACAATTTGAGGACAGTCGCAGCAACTTGGCAACGAAGAGGGGGGGCAGAATCCCTGCTTCTTGCAGTATTGATGTGGAGAGTGGCATGGGAGGTTTTTTGGGCGAGCGGTCAGCCCCCGCATACCAAGAACTGTTGAGGAGGACAAGTTGATGATCAAACACTCATGAAGTTTAAACGTGGTGGTTTGAATCCAGTTTTGCGTTACACCAGTTTGTTCAAATGCAGCGTGTGGAACTTGAACTGAAAGGGGACCATAACTACAGGGAAAGTTTTAGGTGCTTATTTTGCATTCTGTGCCATTCTTTATTGAATTCAGTGCAAAACTGGAATGGACCCGAACAAAAAAGAAGCAAAAACAAATGCTGCAAAAACTGGCTTTGGATGAACTTCTTCAGTATGAAGAATGTGAATCGTATGTCCAACTTACAAAAAGTAAAAACACAAGTCCTTCTGGAGGCTCTATCCTGTTACCGGTGGAACAAATTCCATCCACACAGATTTCAAGTGGTTTAAGAAAGCAAGTTGATAAACGTTCATTTGTTCATGAACAGATAACACAGTTGATAAAGGAAAAGCTTGCCGAACTATTATCCAGGTGTCCAGATTTTGAAAGCTGTGGAATTCTTTAGCTGCATTTGTAATGGAAAAGGCTCCTCACACAACCGCTTCCAAGACTATAAAATAAATAATAATAATAATAATCTTTAGAGCCTATAGAGAAAGCGTTTCCTTCTGCTTTGTCTGTCATATCCGTGTACTGTACCTCTTGCCTCCGTCCCTTGACCATTAACTATTGCCGCCTGTCCTGACCTTACCGCCTGTCCCCGACTCCGAGTTTGCCTTACGATTTTGTAACATGCTACATGCCACCGCAAGCAAGTCACGTCAGGGGTAGCGACCTGGTAGACTCCCGCCACAGCAAGTCCATCCCGCTTTGCTGTGGGCTCTGGTGAAAACCGGGACCTACTTAGACCCCGCTCCCTGGTATGGCCGCTACCACCGCTTGCGGTGCTCCAGAGGAGCCACTACCCGTTTTCGTTACAATGGCAGAAATGAATGCCAAGTTTCCCGGCCAGTTCTTTGAATGGTGCAGGGGTCCACCCCTTGGGAAAAGGGAGGAACTGCAGTAGCACCAACTTGGACAGGAGCACGGTCAGCTTCTGCATTAGGGATGGCTAGACGCATACTGCTGTCTCTTGGCAATCGTCTCGGTGAACGACTGCTGGCACCATAAGTGCCGAGGAGCAGGAGTATCTGGACCAGTAGATGATGCAATAGACGGATCCCAGATTGTCTGTCGTCCAAATCCTCCTTCTCCTACAGTCTCCTAAAACTTAATGTAGAGAAAACGGAATGCTTCCAGGGCCGGGACAATGGGTAGGCGACAGCGTAGGGCGCCATTTCATCCCAGGTAGAAAAGGGGGCACAAGGAGGCATGGAGTCGGCTGAATTTTCCATTTGAGGGGCACTTTAAGCCTTAACTAGGGCACCTTACCTTGTCCCAGCCTTGCTTGCTTCACCCGGTCCCAAGTGCGATCGGCTACATCGATTAGTGTTTGCCTGTCACCGTCGTCCACCTCAACGGTGTCGCTGTACAAAGCCTAACCACTCACAACATTACCCCCCCCATTGCAACTCTCCTCATCACTATTTGCCCGCTTCTGCAAGAAGCAGCGGATGTCTTCCCCACCTATTTGCTGCCCACTGTCCTCAAATAGTTCGTCCTCACTGTATAGTGGCGCAGCACATAGTAGTTCTCTGGGTGTGGGAAGCAAATGGGTGGGTTGAGGACAGGTGAGGGCCCCTCACCTGCTCCCAGGCCATGCCAACTAAGGGTTGTGTCTGACAAACCCACTGACTCTGGCTGGGGTTGTCAGATATCATCTGGGAGAAAGTGTATGACCTAGTGTGTGGTCAGCACATGGCTGCTAGATGACACCAGAAGCTTTGGCCTCGCAGGGCGACCCCTGCTGTGACATCCCTTTACTGTGCTGCGACCTGTGGCGGCTCCAGGAACCTACTATTGTGTTCTTTGACGCTATTGTAGGATCTCAGCCCTCAGCTTGTTTTTTTTCCAGCTGGCACTGCCATGACTTTATCAGGCTGCATTCCCGCTTCAGTTTTTTGGTCAGTTTTGCCCCCGTAAGTGTCCAGAGAATTGAAGAGTGAAGCTATTCTAATTGCGGCGGCAGTCATGTGTGTGTCATACTAAAACACAGCATTGTATGAAGACCAAACCAAGCCTCCTCTGCATATTTAAGCATGGCACAATGTTCTACAGTACCCTACATGCTCTCTGCAGCCAGGAAATAGCTGTTTTTTTAACACAATTCATCCCAAATTAATTCCGGACGAAAATAATTTTGTCAGGAAATTCGGCGAATCGAATTTTTGAGAAATTCACCCATTTCTAGTCATTATACATCATTATGCATGGATTACATATTCTATTGGTCAAACAACTTAAATAAGCCACCCAATAATTATCATACCAAAGCCCACCCTGATAAATTTATTAGTTACTGTCAATCACACATACCTCTTAACTTTATTATATATTTGATTGGTGGATACTATAATCCAATCAAACACCTTATTCAATTCTTGCTTCAACATCATTATAGTTAACCTAGGTACAAGTGTGGTCAAATATTTCCATACTAATATTGCAAGGCGAAGCTATCAGGCATTGTGTTTTTTTCTTTGCTCTGAATCAGTTTCTGGGCATAAAGCCAAAAATCATAATTAGGGAAGTGACTACAAAGTAGGGAACTAACAAGTAACCGTTAGTTACATAAGCTATGACAGATATAACAGTATTAAGTCAGTACATCTATTTAACAGAGCTGAATAGTCTGTTAGACAAGAAGCTAGAAGAAGTAAAACAAGTTGGGTGGCACTAAAAATACATTTCCCAGCAGCCCAGTGGGTGACGAAGTAGAGTCACCGCCGGCCGCTGGGAAGTGCCACCAGTGAAGTAAAGCAAGGGCTCAATAACGATACAGCAGAAGCAGAGGTTGCGTCAGGACACAGGGCCCCTCTCTACTTGACTGCCGCACCATCCTGCATGTGCTGTAAAGAGTAGGCGTAGTGTAGGCACAGGCGGCGCATTGAACGCTGGGTCTAGGTTCGTATATTCAGTAGGCAGCTGCCCAGGCAGGCCCCATGTTCTCATGGGGTCATCAGGCGACCGCCTACCCTGGCCAATGGAAGAGACAGCCCTGGACTCTGGTTTGTGTAGCAGTGATATTTGGTAACTGCTTGACTATTATTTAGTAGCTTTAAATGTAGACCATTGTGTTAGGCTTTTTGTATATTCCAGCTCTGATTGATGGTGATGCAATGTGCTGCAACGTGTTGCAACATGTTAAGGGGGAGGGAGGAGAAATTTCTTCACTCTGCCCGGGGTGCAATTTGGCCCGCCCAGGAAAGACTCTGATTCTAATATTTTGTTGGGGGACAGATGTGAATTTTTTTGGCCGGTGTTTGAAGGAAAACAAATTCTAAATGCTTTCAACAAGATTTTATTTATTTGATATTTAAATGTGGATGTGAATAACACAAATTAGTTGCAGAGCAAAAATATCTGTTTTCTTTTCTGGGTCACGTTGCATGATGAGTCCACAAGAACGAGGGGAACTTTTGCTATTAGAGGTCCGCGCCATGGGTTTATTGCTGCAGCCCTGAATTCAATACATGTATTCTATATGCTGTGTGTTTACTATGAAGTTCTGTCGGCGGCCATTTGTACCAAGATCAGCTTTTATCTCATCAAGATCTTGACAATTTAAGCTATTTTATTTCTAATTTTAATATCACAAACTAAACTTTTTATTTTTCTGTCGATGTCGCAGTATGGGACGGAGGTTAAGTTTCTTTGTTGACACCAGAATTAATTAATTTCATTCATTTTTCTAAAATGAGGAATTATGTCATTGTTTTCATCTCAATTGTGGTGCCACTCGGTGCCTGCTTTCCCATTTCCTTACCAGGCCACGCTGTGGTTTCGGTGCCAGTATGGGGGAGCACCCGCACCAGCTCCGATCCAGCTCCACACACTCTCCTCCCATCCTCTGCTTCTGTCTCTCCTTCTGGCCACTATGAGGTGTGTGCCTTGACTCCCTTTGCTTTAAATGTTCACTTCTAGACCGCTTTTCAAAATACGGACAATTTTCTAAGTACAACAATTAATTACAACCAGAATTAAACCAGGATTGAACAAGGACTGCAAAAGGTAACAGCTACTTATGCTTTTCTCTTCCACTTACAGCTTCACTGCCTACCGCACTCACTCACCATGCTTTTTTCGTCCTCTGTAATCTTAACCTCCATTTTCATGAAACCTATTGCCTATCCACAAACCCCTCTGCTGAGCAATGAGCTCTTTAGCTGCCCATACATTCTTCTCTCTCATCTGTCTGCCGCCACAAACCTTTTTACCACTATTAATGCCTTCTGCACTAAACAGACCCAACCAAATTACTGTTTACACGACTCCCACCTACTGATCCTCTCTCTGCTCCTCGGGGCTGCTGGGGACATACCTCCTAACCCTTGCCGTCCTCAGCACATTCCCACTATTGTATCCCCTGTACGAAACAAATCTGTCAGTAGTGTCGATCGAACCATTCGAAAAAAGTTAAGTTCGAGTCGAACATCTTAATTTTCTCGAACTCGAACCGAAATGAGCATTTTATTGTCTGTTCGAGTTCGAAATGGCATTCGACACGCCATTTTAATATCTTTCAACGCCTTTCTGCACTTTTGATGGCCATCCAATCACCTTTCTGCACTTTTGCCAGCCATCCAATCAGTGCAGAGCACAGAGAAGTGTCAAAAACGTCATCACTGACATGTAGGGCTCTCATTGTATGCTAATATCACATGATCATGTTATATATATTTCACTGTATTGTGTTCTGAATGCCATTTTCAGCTCACTCTCTGTACTGTACAAACTGCTCTTAGTTAAATAGCATTTTTCTCTCCATAGACAGCAATAGTTAGGGAGTTTGGTATTACTGGCTGCATCTTTCCCACAGCCAGAAGCTGTTATTTAGCGACATTTGCAGGCTCACATAAAGCCTAACTCTCATATACATGGATATATACTATACAGAGTGCTTGGATTTGCTCAATCATACTCAGTGCTCAAAAGTTCAGTTTTTTGCAGTTTTGGGCGGTTCAGTAATTGTATAACACACCGGCTCCAATTTTCCTATACAAAGAAATATATTCTAAATAGTGGTTGGTTGGCGATACTGAGTGGAGAAAAGTAAATTTTTGGCAGTTTTTTGGGGGAAATACCTTTCAAATATACCGTGTGTTATTGTCATACAGATATATATGACACGTCAAATATAGCGCCAAAAAGTGTAATTTTGCCAGATTTTAAGTCCACATAACACTGAAATATACCAGTGCGTTACTGTGATCCACATGTATATACACTTCTTTCTTTTTTATTACATATACAGTATCTTATGCCACGCGCAGAGCTATAATATTTAGCCACCAATGGTACTGCCATCTAATCTAGTAGAACCGGAACCTCCATGTTCCCCATTGCCATGTTCTCGCTGCCACTAATGCTACTGCCGTCTAATCTAGTCCAGCCTGCAGAGGCGTAAGTTCCAAGTTCTTGGGCCATGGTGCAAAAAGTGAAATGGGCCCCCCCAGTACCATGGCTTCTATCAGTCATCTATTATCCGTTTTAGAGCCCCATAAAGCCAAATCAAATAGGGCCCTCACCCATTACTAGCTCCTATTTTTTAACATATCAGTGGGCCCCTTTTGATTAGGGCCCCTGACTGGAGTACTGTCCGTACTACCCTATTGGTACCCCTGCCAGGTAGCATGTTCCATTTCTAATACTGGTGTCCTCTTAGGTGTCAGAGGGGCTTTTGGGCCTCCTCAGGATGCAGGACCCCAAAACAGCTGCTAACGCTGCACCTCCTATAGCTACGCCCCTGCCAGCTGTACCTCCATGTTCCCCGTTATGATGTTCTTGCTGCCACCACATATATCACATGTACAAAGCTTACAAGCAGAGACGTAACTTAAAGTTCTTGGGCCCTGGTACAAAAAGTAAAATTGGGCTCCTGACAGCTACCATGTGCCATTTCCAATACTGGTGTCTTCTTATGTGTCAAAGGGGATTTTGGGCCCCCTCAGAATGCAGGGCTGTCCTCATCTTTTCAGTTAGCCATTGAAAGGAATGAAGTATTTTAGCCTCTCAATTTTCTTCACTAAGTTGTTTCACGTATCCCGTTTACTGTTATGGATGGTAATGCCAGTTTCTCCTCACCTGTATAGGTATAAAAATTAACCAGAACATCTTCTCCCATTGACTTTAATGGGGTTCGAGTTCGACTCGAACCTCTAACCGAACTCCACTCTTGTTCGAAGATCACCTCGAACATTTTACTGTTCGCTCATCACTATCTGTCACTACAAACCCTCAAACTTAAAACCTATTCACCTGATCCCTGCTCCTCCAGTTTCTCTCTCTGGAATGCATGATCTGTATGCAACAAACTCTCCTACATACACAACCTCTTTATATCATGTAACCTATCCTTCCATGGATTGACGGAAACCTGGCTGACACCCTCTGACACAGCCTCTCCTACTCAGCACTCCTTTGGTGGCCTCCAATTTACCTATGCTCCCTGCATCAGTTACAAGCATGGCTGAGGTGTGGGCCTTCTCCTATATGACACCTGTTCCTTTGTTCCCATTCCACCCCTACCTTTCCTCACACTCCCCTCCTATGAGGTCCACTCTGTCTGCATCTACTCTCACTCTAATCTCCAGACCCTGCCACCACCTTCCTTGACCACTTTGCCGCCTTTCTTCTCTACTTTCTTTCCGCTGACATCCCCACTATCATCATGGGAGATTTCAGCATCCCTATCAATACTTTCCATGCTGCTGCCAGCAAATTCCTATTGCTCTCCTCTTCCCTTGGCCTTTCACAGTGGACATCTGGAGCCACTCACAGGAATAGACACACACTGGACCTCGTCTTCACTTGCCTCTGTCCCCTATTTAACTTTTCAAACTCTCCTCCCCTTATATCTGACCACAACCTGTTTGCCTTCACCACACTCTCCACCCCACCTATCCTTCCTGTCTCAAATCATGTACATCCCGGCAGGAACCTCAAAGACCTTAACCCTCACACTTTCTCTAACTCTCTTGCACCTCTCTCCACCATATACTCATTTGATTTTCCAGATGCAGCCATCACTTTCTACAACACCACAATCACCTCCACTCGCATTGGTTGCATCTCTCATGCACAACAGAACCAGAAAAATCAACAGACAACCCTGGCACACAGATTCCAATAAACAGCTGAGATGAGCTTCCAGAATTGTTGAACACCACTGGAAGAAAACCCACTTCAAAGACAACCTCACCTCATACAAACAATTACTCCTTAAATTCAAGTCTCCACTCACCTGTTCCAAACAAGATTACTTTACCACTATCATATCCTCACTATCTCACAACCCGAGATTACTGTTCAACACCTTCAACTCTCTCCTCCGTCACTGAGCACCCTCTCCCCATCTCTTCTCTCAGTAGATAATTTCAACACTCACTTCCTAAACAAGATCAACCTCATCAGAGAAATCTTTACACCAAAGGTCTCACCATCCACCTCTATACCTGTACAGTCCCCACCGCTCCAACTCCATACCTGCACAGTCCCCACAGCTCAACTCCATACCTACATAGTCCTCATCGCCCACCTCTATACCTGCACGGTCCCCACTTCCCACCTCTATTCCTGCAAAAACCGCACCGCCCACCTCAATACCTGTATCATGCACTCCCCCAACCTGCTTCTCCACTGTTATTCATGACAAGCTTTCCTCTTTCCTCTTCAAATCCAACCTCACTACCTGTAATCTTGACCCACTGCTATCCCACCTCATCCCTGACCTTAGCGCTATTATCATCCAAGCACTTACCCATCTCTTCAACCTATTGTTATTCTCTGGCATCTCCCCTTCCTCCTTTAAATATGCTAGATCACACCCATCCTTAATATCCCCTGTCTTGACCCCTCCTTTCTGTTCAACTATTGCCCCATCTTACTTCTTCCATTTGCCTCTAAACTCCTTGAGCTGCAGGTCTATCTTGAACTGTCCGCACATCTCTACTCCAACTATTTTCTTGACCCACTGCTATCTGGTTTCCGATCCCACCACTCTACAGAATCCGCACTGACTAAAGTCCAATGACCTAGTAACTGCTAAGCCCTAACGTTGCTACTCTGTCATTCTCCTCTTAGACTTGTCCTTTGCCTTTGACATTTTTGACAACTCCCTCCTGCTACAATTCCTTCATCGCTGAGCATCATGGACTTGGCCCTTTCCTGGATCTCCTCATACCTCACTGATCAGACATTCAGCATCTCCCACTCTTACACCGAGTCAGCTCATAGCATCACTCGGTTTTCAGTACCACCTGTATGCTGATGACACCCAACTCTACATCTCTGGTCCAGATGTTAACTCTCTGCTCTCCCGGATCCCAGAGTGTCTATCATCCATATCCTCCTTCCTCTCCTACGGCCTGCTAAAACTAAATGTGGAGGAAACTGAATTTATCATCGTTCCACAGTCCCACTCTATCCTTCCATCTGAACTAACTATCACAGTCAATGGCTCTACAATCTCACCAGTCCCGCAAATCCACTGCCTTGGTATAACCCTTGACTCTTCCCAATCCTTCAAACCACACATCAAGCCCTCACCTCTGCCTCGCGCCTCCACCTAAAAAATATCTCTCAAAACTGCTCATTCCTTAACCCCGATACTACAAAAATGCTGGTCCATGCACTTGTCTTCTCCCACCTAGACTACTGAAATATCCTTCTCGGTGGCCTCCTGTCTATCACTCTTGCTCCCCTTCCAACCAACCTTAACTTTTCTGCCTGTCTTATTCACCTCTTTCCTCACTGCCCCAGAGCTGTGACATCCTCTCCCTTCCTCAGCTCACACAGAATGATGATGTCACCAGTCTTCAGTGAGGAAGACCCGCCTACTTAGATGAGAGACCCGCCCCTGGATTTGAAGCTGTAAGAGACAGAAACAGCTCAATTCTGGTAAAGCTCAAGTTCCTTAGTGGAATGAAGAAAAAAAGTCTCCCAAAAAACAAAAGAAAACATTTATTTTCAAAAAATAAAATAGTACAACAATTAAAAAATTCAATTCACAACCAATATGACCTATAGAATAAATTTAGTTTATGATTTATGGTGCATAGGATTAAAAAGTTCTCATGCCTGGAGAGCTGTCACCTCCCTCCACAAGCTCCTTGTATCCAGTACACCTGCATTGGTGTAAACAGTTATGCATACAGTCTGAAATGCACTCTGCTCCCTCCTTTGTTATCAGTCAGGAGTTAGAGAGGAACAGACTTTATAAGGCTGTCCTATATGGAGGGAGGGTGAATCTAGCAGCTTCAGACTCAGTAATTGCCCAGATCCTTCACATAGAGCTGGGGGATTACACAGCCAGCACCAAGCACAGAAACCTGTCTTACTTTCCTTGTACACGGTTCAGAGGAGAGTAAGCACCGAGTGCAGGAAGCCAGTCGCAGCACAGGGGGCATTTCCCATCCAGGGAGCGGGTCCGAAAAGGCTGAACTAAATATCAGTCAGCCAATCACAGCAAAGGGGCGAGGCCCGACTTCAAGCTGCTGATTTAGCTCTAGACACACACAGATTAGCTCATAGGTGCTATACTAAATGACTTAGGTAATGCAAACCAATTGCAAAAGTGCTTATTTTTACTGCTCTCATTATTACAGATATGATCTTTCTAACGAGAAAACCCCTTTAAGTTGTGATCTTTTGAACACATACGTAGATGGAATATATTAGAAGCGGTACTCCAGAAAGCTGGCATACATTAGTTTAAATTTTTTATGTGTGTGTGTGTTTATTTTTGTGTTGATGTCCATCTTGCCTCTTTTCTAAAATGTGGGTGGGAACATCCCCTCCTGCTGCCTGATATTTTTCCTATAAATTACACCAGAAAGTGGTGTAAATTATTACTGAAATTTACCCCAGGTCAAAGTTGACATACATTTCAATTTCAGGTGCACAGACTGCTAAAAGGTGTACAAAAGGCATATGCCTCTTAATATATTTGGTTCATCTTGCTTCAGCACTGCTTTTATTAACCTCCTACCGATATTTGATATATGACTACATTATAATGCCAGTAAAGAGGTATGCAGCAGACTCACTCACTGAGCCCACTCCATAAGTGGCAGGTGCCATTTGTATACAACTATATACAACTGACAACAGCAAGGATTGGAGCCAGCTCTGATCGTTGCTGTTCAACCCTATAGATGCCGCAGCACCTATCTTAAAGAGGACCTATCACCTCCGAGGAAACATCATAAAGTAACAGGAGACTAAAATACAAACACTTCCTTAAATATGCTTCATTAGGAAAAACAAAGCATTTCACCTGTAATTGTGTTTTTTAAAAAGCGCTGGGCCTTTAAGACAGGACCGAAGTTGGGCCAAGTCAGCTGGATGGATCACTATGCTGACAGTTCCTTGAAACTACCTGCTTTTGAGCTGGGAGAGCCACTGTGAAAGGGGGAGTCAGGAAGTCTACATCATGTGTGCACTGGTAAGCTCTGGGCTGCTATGTGTGCTGGAGATTATAACACCAGCAGCAGTGTAATAAAGATGCCTGTGTGCTATGGAGGAGGAGGCTGGAAGCAACAGAAAAATCCTGTCACACTATGTCTTCAGTGTGCTGTGCCTGCTGCAGTGTATGTAGTGAGAGACTCAGATTACCCTGTGCAAGCAGCTATGCCTCCAGCTCCCCCTGCACAGTTTGATATATCCCAACAATAGGAATCTTACTAGGTAAGGATCTCAACCTAAGAAAGTTAAACTAAAATCTATGCCCCTGTAATACTAAAGTAAACACTCTGATTTGCTAATGACATGTATTAGAGAAAAGTCTTATAAGTTCATCGACTATCATTTTGTGTGTGTGTGGAGGTGGTAGGCACTCTTTAAGTGATTTTTTTTTGCAATTTTGTCCAAAAAGTTATTAAAAACAAGTCCATTGGTGGGCCCAAAGAAACAACTCCCCTGGTGGATATAGTGAGCACCAAAGCAAGGCAGGCCTGGGGCTGCTTTTCAGGGAAAAGGCAGAGAAAGAGAAGCAGAAATCAGGAGCCATGTGCAGTCATGTTCAGTAGCTATGAGATTGGGCCTTTAGTGGACCCCAAAAATCAAGTCCACTGGTGGGCCCCAAGAAAAAACTACCCTGGTGGGCACCAAGACTTAAATGAACTAGTGGCCTCCAAGAAACAACTCCTTTTGGTGGACCTAAAAATCAACTTCACTATTAAGGACAAAGCAAAAACAATTACAGATGAAACCAGAAGTTTACATACACTATATAAAAAGACACATACGGATGACATTTGTATTATTTTCTACAAAGTCAAAAGTTTCCATACACTGGGATTACTCTGCCTTTAAACAATTTGGGACCGCCCATATGATGATGTCACATCTTTGGAAGCTTCTGATAGGTTCATTTTCAACATCTGAGTTAATTAAAGACACACTTGTGGATATATTTTTTTATGCACACCAGAAAACCACTGCTTCTGTGTGTAACATGGGAAAGTCTAAAGAAATCAGACAAGAGATCAGGAAAAGAATTGTGGACTTGCACAAGTCTGGATCATCCTTGGGTGCAATTTTCAGATACCTGAAGGTGCCTCGTTCATCTGTACAAACAATTATACACAAGTACAAACAAGATGGGAACGTCCAGCCATCATACCGCTCAGGAAGGAGACCGGTTCTGTGACTCAGAGATGAACATCTTTGATCTGACGTGCATATCAACCCAAGAACAAAATCAAAAGACCTTGTAAAGATACCGGTGGAAACTGGTAAGATTGTGTCATTATCCACAGTGAAACGAGTACTGTATCAACATGGGCTGAAAGGCCACTCTGCCAGTAAGAAGCCATTACTCCAAAATAAACATATAAAACCCAGATTAATGTTTGCAAATGCACAGGAACCAAGACCTACATTTTTGGAGACATGACCTGTCTCCTCAACTTGGGAGTCTAAGAACACCATCCCAACTGTGAAACACGGGGGAGTGGGGAAAGGGAGATTTTGCGGGAAATCATGTTTGTGGAGTTGTTTTGCGGGCAGGAGGGGGCTGGGGGGCCCCTTCACAAAAAAAGATGGAAACATGAGGAAAAAAAAGGTTATGGGGGCAAAAACGAAGCAACATCTCAAGAAAACCCACCCAGGAATTAAAGCTTGGGGGGAAAAATTTAAAAAAAAAAAGTCTTCCAAAGGGACAAGACCTAAAATTTTACTCCCAAACTGGTTACAAAGTGGCTTAAGGAGAACCCCAAGTCAATTTTTTGGAAAGGCGCCACCCAAAAAACCCTTTACTCAATCCTATTGAAAATTTTTTGGGCCAAAGTTTTGAAAAAGGCAGAAAGGGCGACCTCCAAACATGGCTCTTTTTACACCACTCTGCCGAGAAAGGGACAAAAATTCCCCCCAAAACAATTTTTGAAAAGCTTGTAAAGGACCAAAATTTTTGACAAAGTATACATTTTAAAGGGCCCAACTTTTCACTTACGGCGTAATTGTAGGGCGTACATTGGCCGCAATTACCCCGGGGTTTTTGGGGATTCCCTGATCGCGTACTCCCGCGACCCCCGGGTGGGGGGGGGGGGGGGGGGGGGCCCCCCGTGGGCCCCATAGACATGCATTGCCTTTGGGCGCGTATTCCCCGTTTTTTAATTTACCTTCACTTATCCCCCCAAAACACGTACAATACTTTTCGTTTTTGGGTACGAGCGGGAGAAGGGGGCGTAACCCAAATAGTCTCTATAAGAACAATGGATTGCTGAAAATTTTCGTGGGCCCCACTCGCTCGTTTTTAAGGGGAGAAAATACCCCGGGAAATGCGCACTGAAATTCCCCCGTGTGAACAAAACCTAAAGGAAAAAGCTCCCAAAATCCAATAAATGCATGTAAATTTTTGGGATTTTCAAAAAAGGAATTTAAAAACCCTTTAAAAAATTTCTCTTTCTAAATTTTTCCCTTGGAAATTTGGAAAATTTAGAAATTTTTTTGGTTCCTAATTGACCTGATTTCATGTCAGATAATAAAGGAAAAACATGCAAAATGTAAACTTCTGGTTTCAACTGTATTTTTAAGTTTTTTGTTTTGTGCAATGGGGAAATTGTTTTTTTTAAATATTTAAAAAAAAAAAAAAAAATTTTTTTCTTCTTTCACTTTTTTAACTGTAATAGTTAGTCCCCATAGGGGACTTGAACATATCATTACTTGTTTGCCTTACAATATACTGCAGTACTTATGTGCAATCATGGAGTCTTGGGTCTCCAAGGGCCCCCGGGTTGCCATGACAACTGAATGGCACCCCAGGGGGGCCAATCAGAAAAGCAGAAAAGAACTCTTCGCACCTTTCTAATGGTTTAGACATACCTCCCACTGTTTTAGATGGTCAAAGAGGAACACTTATGGTTCTTGGAGAGAAATATACTTTTTTCATATAGATCTATAGTATATAGATCTATATGCTTTGATAGGTTTTCATTTACAAATTGCACAAAATTATCAGAAAATAGATATTTTTATGGTGCAAATTGGGAACAAAAAGTAAAAATATTAAACGTACAAGATGCAGTAGATGGACATTCAAGAAGTTAAGAGGACAAGGGATCTAAATCTAAAATAGGGACTGTCCCTCTAAAAAGGGGCCTTGGAGGTATGGCTTTGATGGGGACGTTGAACCCAGCAACTTAGTGTTTTTAAGGCTGAAGTTTTCCCCAATCTCTGCTGCTAATGGTGGGTGCTGGCTGGAATTAAAAGCTGACGTCCACCATTCGTGGATCAGGCAATGCTAGTAAGCCCACTTCATACACATCGGAAGGACTTTTCCCATCTGGCTGTTTCACAGAGCCTGTTATTCACTCCCTCTTCCTTTTCAGGTTGTGGGCGGTTATACAGCATCAGGCTCTCACTTTCTGTTCAGGCTGTGGGTGGTATTACAGCTTTAGGCTCCCACTTCCTGGCTGTGGTTGGTTCTGGCTGTAGTTGGTTCTACAGCTTCAGGCTCCCGCTTCCTGTTCAGGCTGTGGGTGGAACTACAGCTTCAGTTTACCATTTCCTGTTCAGACTATGGGCGATTCTACAGCTTCAGGCTCCCACTTCCTGTTCAGGCTGTGGGTAGTTCTACATTTTCAGGCCCCATTTCCCTGTTTAGGCTGGGGTGGTTTTTACAGCCCCCCAGGCTTCCACTTCCTGCTCGGGCCTGTGGGCGTTCTAACATTTTCCCCGGCCCCACTTCCTGTTCAGACTACGGGCGGTTCTACATCTTCCGGCTCCCACTTCCTGTATATATATATTATATGCTAAGGGGTTAAACAGTGTTTTCTGTAATTTGCTACAAAGTAGTAAATCTAGACGACCATCCTGTAAGATTCGGGGATTTTTGTTCCAGCATTTCCAAAATTTTCCAAATTATCTTAATGACACGGGCAAGGGGCCCAAAAATTTTCACAAGAACCATTAAAGGGGTTTTGCCAAGAAGTGGTTCCTCACCTAACAGGCTGATACTCCCCTCTTGAGGCTAGAAAAAAGTGGCGTTGTTTTCTGTTTTTTAAAAAAACAATACCTCCTCTGTGATGCATCGCCCATTCCCCATCACCCCCAAAATACCATCCTGTATTAACAAACATTGTTTTGCTAATCCACAGAGGAGAACTGTATTGTGCACAAGCTAAGGGGATTTTTTTTTCTCCCCTTATTTGCTCAGGAAAAAAAAGATAAGCTCAGCAGCACCTTTTTTCATTCCTTAAGAAGCTGCAGGGGGAGAGAAGGGGGGCTGGCAGGGAGAAGGGGGCATGTTTACTCAATCATTAATTTTTCAACCAGTGGATTCGTTTTCAAAAGACACAGGTTTCTTTTTCCCCCAGTCCCCTTCAAACTATCAGATAAAAAGTGCAAACAACCAATGCGGCCCAGGTCACTCCTGTCAGCTCCTGGTCTTAAAATTTAAACTGTCAGGAAACCAAGGGCATGTAAGGGAAGGCTTGCTCTCACATATTCACTTTTTTTTGATGACATATTACCCCCTTTTGGAGATCCCAGTCAACATTTGATGTGGCAAAAAACCCCCTTTTAAGACAGCGCTTTCTTAACTTTCTCGCAATCAAATTTCATTAGTGTGTCATATTGAGTTTTATGCATTTAAGTTTATATTCCCCTTTAAGTTTAAAAAAGTAAATTTAATTTTTATATGTAACATTTATATAGTTTATATGTAACATCTATAAAACCCTCATAAAATGTAATGATACTCGAGCATTGGTGAAACCTTTATGATAATTACTTCTTCAGCCACGGGAATTTTATCCATAGGCCTCACTCATTCGGTGTCCTTGATTAAACTTGCTACATAGTCCAAAAGAACGGAAGATTTCGCAATCTCTGGAATGGTGTTAATGATGTGATAACAGACGCTTGGAGGAGCACAAAGAGCTTATTCGTGGTTATTAAGCTGTTTCCTTGGCTGTCGTCTTCCATCAATCACCTTCACTTGGTGCAGAGTCATTCCTGTCCAAGAATCATGGAAGCTTCAAATATCATTAGAATAACCTAGAGCAAAATACATTGCTTCACCCAATACAATCCGTCTGGACCAGTAAATCTACCCTAGTACTTTATTTCAGTAATTGCCTCCCTCGTTGCTTTTTTTCAGTGATTCTATGGCAGTAGTTTCCTCCTGCAAAGACCTTTTGCTAATCACACTCCCATAATTTAGGGAGAACACCAGCAGTTGATAGAAAACATCTCCTTAAGGCAGAACTCTTACCATATTAGTAGGATTTAAACATGTAGGCAAAAGTAAATAAACTGTTACCAAATACATTGCTGTTCTGATCTTGCTTTCTTGCAGAGTTAGAGCAGTTCTTATCTCTTGCTTGTCTCCAGAAGGTTCCCCAGGCTTCCAACTATCTGCTGTAGCAGTGCTCTGGATGGTGACTTCACTGCCTGCTGTATCTTATCAGCAGCACAGGAGCTTGCATATGTTTCTTACTGATAGCCTTTAACCTTTTTTGAGCTCGTAACCTTTTTGCCATGCTGTTAAAAAAAACCCCCTAAAAACCAATGTCCCACCTTTTGCTCAGGCGTGGGCATTTTTAAGCTTCAGGCTTCCACTTCCTGTTCAGGCTGTGGGTATTTCTACAGCTTCATCCTCTGACTTCCTTGACTGGCTGTGAGTGGTTCTACAGCTTCAGGCTCCCGATTCCTGTTTAGTCTGTGGGTGGTTCTACAGCTTCATACTCCCACTTCCTGTTTAGGTTGTGGGTGGTTCTACAGCTTCAGGCTCCCACTTCCTGCTCAGGCTGTGGGCAGTTCTACAGCTTCAGGCTCCCACTTCCTGTTCAGGTTGTGGGTGGTTCTACAGCTTCATACTCCAACTTCCTGTTCAGGCTGGGAGTGGTTCTACAGCTTCAGGCTCCCACTTCCTGTTCAGATTGTGGGTGGTTCTACAGCTTCATACTTCCACTTCCTGTTTGGGCTATGGGTGGTTCTACAGCTTCAAGCTCCCACTTCCTGTTCAGGCTGTGGGTGGTTCTACAGCTTCAGCCTCCCACTTCCTGTTAAGACTGTGGTCGGTTCTACAGCTTCAGGCTCCCACTTCCTGTTCAGGCTGTGGACGGTTCTACAGCTTCAGGCTCCCACTTCCTGTTCAGGCTGTGGACGGTTCTACAGCTTCAGGTTCCCACTTCCTATTCAGACTGAGGGCAGTTCTACAGTTTCATGCTTCCACTTCCTGTTCAGGCTGTGGTGGTTCTACAGCTCCAGATTCACACTTCCTGTTCAGGCGGTGGGAGGTTCTACATCATCAGGCTCATACTTCCTGTTCAGGCTGTGGGCGGTTCTACAGCTTCAGGCTCCTACTTCCTGTTCAGGCTGTGGGCCATTCTACAGCTTCAGGCTCATACTTCCTGTTCAGGCTGTGGGCGGTCCTACAGCTTCAGGCTCATACTTCCTGTTCAGGCTGTATGCAGCACTACAGCAGTGACTCCCATTTCAGCTCTACTACTCCTAACTGTGCCTATTAGAAGATCTTTGGTGATGAAAGGGTTTAAACAACAGGGCACAAGGCTACAGAGCTTTAAGAGTTTGTCACTAAGAAGTGTGTCACTAAGAAACATAAAAAGGTTCCTGTGCTGCTAATAAGACTAAACAGCGAGTGACGTTACCATCCCACCACAACTAGAGCAGAGAGAGATGGTCGGTAACCTAGAGAAGCTTGCGCACCCAAGCAGGAGATAAGAACTGCTCCAAATCTCAAAGGAAGGAAAATCAGAACAGCAATGTAGTTGGTGATACATGTTTAAAGCTATTGAATGTGATGAGAATACCTGCTTGATGAACTTTTTATGTGTTTCTCAAACCATCAAGCATAAGTGTCTCTTGTGAGCCAAGCATTCTTCAGTTCAGCAATGCAAATGGACTGTAAGTGTATGTAGTGTTGTACCATCTCATAATAGCTCAACCCCTTACAATGAGAAAAAGTTGAAATGTGCTGCAGTGTGTATACATGAATGCAATGCCGCAGGAGGGGGCTGAATGACGCTTTTATTAACCCCTTTAACCACCTGAAAAGAAATAATGACCCCCAAAATTTTTTTTACCATTCATGTGTTTTTGTTGCATTTTTTGGATGTGTTTTTTGTGCAGAAAAAAACTTTTTAGATTTTTATTCACACGTGTTTATCAAAAAATGCTTAAGCCACCCACAAATTCAACATGATCTCAAGGCCGGGGGCCCCTACT
>JAODAL010047104.1:0-30257 GCA_025379985.1 Phyllomedusa bahiana | reverse complement strand
AAAAAAGGGTTCCACAAGGGGAACAATGACACGGTGTAGGTCACAAGACACCCACAACAGCAGCATGAGGTCAGAAGTGGCCCACAATGACACATGTGGGTAGGTCACGGCAGCCGCTGCAGCACATGAGGTCAGACAGTGGCACAATGACATTCTGGAGGTGGCAAAAACAGGAGTAGGCCACAGAGTGGCGACAATGACACAGTGTGGAGGTCACGGACAGCAGCCACAGTAGCAGCATGAGGTCAGACAGTGGCACAATTACATTTCTGGAGGGTGGCAAAAACAGCAATAGGCCACAGAGTGGCACAATGAAGAGGTTGAGGTCACGGCATCAGCCACAACAGCGCATGAGATCAGACAGTGGACAATGACACAGTGTGGAGGTCACGGCAAGCAGCCACAGCAGCAGCATGAGGTCAGACAGTGGCACAATGACACAGTGTGGAGGTGGGCAATACCAGTCCCTGGTAAAGATTGGTTTGGTGGCAGATGAGAAACTGTCAGCAGATGTGTGGCATCAGGCGGGTGGCGGCATCAGAATGTGCTGAGGCAGGTAGTTTGAACCCAGACTCATTTCTCACAGTTTGGGTGAGGAGTCATGGCTGATGTAGTCTGACGCCTAAGGCATTGGTGTGTGGAAATCCTGGCCGATCCACGCCTGATTCATCTTGACAAAGGTCAGTCGTTCCACATTTCCCGTGGACAAGCGGGTTCTCCTTGGGGTAACGATGGCCCCCCGCCGCACTGAACACCCACTCTGATGCCACACTACTGGCCGGGCAGGAACAGCTTCTCACTGCAAACTCGGCAAGTTGCGGCCACACATCCACTTTGGCTGCCCAGTAGTCCAGCGGATCTTCTAATGGTGGTGGCAGAGTGCTTTTCAAGTAGGCCACCACCTGTTGGTTCAGGGTCTGCTCCAGGTCCTGCTGCTGCTGGCGACTGCCCTCCTCACTAGGCGGGTGAAGGAAGCTGCTCATCAGTGACTCCAGACTTAGGCTGCTGCTGATGGAGCTGGTTCTGCTCCGACCCCCCCACTTTCCCCGGGCCGCCGCGGCCGTAGTACGTGAGCGCTGAAGAACCCCCCGGTCAGACCTGTCAGAGGAGGACAATGCCGCACATAGGCAGGGCCAACTGACTTACGAGGATTTCCCTATAGTATTTGAGTTTGTCCTCCCTCTCAATAGCTGGAAAAAGGCTCCCATTTTGGACCGGTAGCGAGGGTCCAATAGGGTGGAGAGCCAGAAGTCATCCCTCTGCCGGATGCTGACTATTCGGCTGTCACTTGACAGGCAAATCAGCATGCTGCGGGCCATCTGCACAAGTGAATCCGGAGGGGCTCCTGCCGCCATCTCACACTGTATACTGACCACCGGTGCTTGCGGGTCATCTGCCTTGTCTTATCTCATCTCCATGTAGTCCTCCAGCTGCTACTGCTCCTCCTCTCTTGGTCACCTGGGTAGAAAATCCACTCATTTCTCCAGACAATGCTTCTGCTCAATGTCCTCATCCTCCTACCTCCTCCATTTCGTCCCCCACTGGACTCATGTGGCGTTGGATGTAGATTGCCACGTCTCCAGTCCCCTGACCAGACAGATTTTTCGCATCTGTTCCAGGACATGAAGAAGGGGAATGACGTTATTCATCCCGTAGTCTGGCGGACTGACAAATAAACGTGGCATACCTCGTATGGCCTAACAAACGGCAGGTGTCAGCTTGAGCGCCACTGGGCCTGACTGGCTTGGGATCACCACAGCTGATAAAAAACGCTTAATTTAAACCCCTGGATGTAAATTGCGCAAAAAGTTTTGAGCAACCCACAAACATACTAGCTTTGTAGCGTGTTACATTTGCGTGTTTTCTACGCCAAAAACAAGTGAGTAAAATTGTAATTAAACCACTTTGATTGTGGAATTTAGGCTACAGGAAAATTTTAATATTTTGGCGGTGAAAAATATGGTTTCTTGGAGTTAACACAGGGGAGTACTTCTGTCTGCCTGGATTCATCAAAAAAATCGTTAATGGCCTTTCCTTGTTCATTTCAGTCAAGTCCAACAATGTGCAGAGGATGGAATTTCCAACGGGTGGAAACTCTATGCATATCAGAGTGTGTTGGGGGAGGCCGTTCTTGCCGCTGCAACTCGTGGAGGGGTTCCTGGCTTTGTACGAACTGGATAAAGTGCATGAACAGTTTCCTGGCATTTTAGAATGTTCTGAAGATCGGTGGGAAGATTCAGGAACCTTTTACAACCAGCATTGAAACCACGTGCGCCCTGCAGGGCGCATGAAACATCCCTCCTCGGTGCAGTGCGGACGCCTCATGTTCCTCCCCATTGATACCGTTCACGATGGTTCGATTTGCAGTTGGGCGGAGAATGCCACACATCGATTTCTTGCTGCATGACACGGAAGCAGTTCCTTCCTGTGTGACTGCGTTCGCTGAGGCAGCCAGGTGTAGAACTGTGCGTGACACCGCTATGCCCTACACATGTGGTATGATGGAGCATACTTTGTGGAGGATGAGATGGTGGTGGAGGGGGAGGAGGCGGACATGGGCACAGGTGCCGCAGTTTGACCTCGTGGAGGAGAACGCGGCGTCTCCTGTCCAAGTTGTTGGGTGTGCCTGGGCAGGGCAAGCACATTCACCCAGTGGGCCGTAAAGGAAATGTACTGGCCCTGACCGTAGTTACAGCTCCAGACGTCGCTCGCTGCCGTTGCACCTTGGATCAAACCAGATAAGCTTCAATGAATGGCCCATTTCTGTTATACATATTTATGAGTGCTATGGTAATGCCTTTTTGGAAAAGAAATTTACGGCTTGGGAACTCTTACATCTCGGTTCGGCACAAGCCATTTAGTTCTTGAAAAAGTGCAGAGTCCAACATTTGGGAATGGGAGGGACTGCAGTACCAACACAACTTGGACAGGAGCAAAACGTCAGCTGCTGTCACCTTAGGATGGCTTGGGACGCATACTGTTGTCTCTTTGCACAATCGCCTCGCTAAACGTCTGCTGGCGCCATGAGTAGCGAGGTGCAGGAGCTATCTGGACCGGGAGATGATGTCAAAGACGAAACAGCTCCCTTTGCAGAGGTGGTGGAGCTTGAATGGCTGCAATGGCCAAGCGTGCCATGGGCGCTGCTGCTGCTGCTGTTGCTGCGGTGGCGGATGGACCACCACCAAAATCTGAGCCACGTTTCTCCCGGCTCCACTGGATGGTGACGCTGATGTGTTGACGCAGGGACGTTGTGCCCCAAGTTAGCTCCCTGGCCACGCTTCAACTTTCTGCTTACTGTTCTACATTAACCAATATTCGGCTCCTCTGGGTCTTGAGCAAAGAACTGCCACACCGCCGAGTATCAGGATTATACCGCCAATTGCTCCGCACTGAGTGACTTACTGCCGCCGCTGACTCGCTGAGCCCCACTGTGCCGCTACTTTCTTGGACCTGCGAAGCAGGTTTTTTACCCCGTGGCAGCTTGGCTCCCGACCTCACACTGTGCTATCTGCTGACTCACGGCCACACGACCCACTTGCTGGCTGCGCCGATGCCCGACGCGCAAGCTGACGCCATCTTCTCCCCTGATGATGATGAAGCCCTTGCCTCAGACCAAGGCTCCCAAGTGGGTAGGCTACTCATCATCTATTTGTGTTTAATCATCATGCTGTCCTCACACCTCTCTGGTATGCAGAGGCTGACCCCTCACACATGACCTCCCTGCCACTCTAACATCTTACTTTGTCGCCTACTGCAAGAAGCCAGGGGATATTGCCCCATTTCTTCGCTGCAAGTAGCTGCTGACTTGCCCTCCTCAAATTGTTCATCCTCGGTATATAGTGGCCGCTGAGACCAGACCAATAGTTAGATCTCTGGCTGAGGGAAAACGGATGGGAACGAGGAGGGTTGAGGACAGTGAGGGCCGCTGACCGCTCACGGGCCAGGCCAAGACTAAGGGTTGTGGTCTGACGTTCCCACTGACGTTGGCTGGGGTTGTTAGATGTCATCTGGGAGGATGGGGGATGACATAGTCAACCAATTCAAGAACCCTTGGTTGCTGAATTCAGTACACAGAGCTAGATGACAGCGGCAGTTGTGGCCTCACGAGTGACCCATTGGGCGGACGTTCCCTTGCTGTGCTGCGTCATGGGCCTGGATTGTTTTTGACCTCGGCCACTCGCAGGTGAAGAGCCTTTGCCACCTCTCTGTCTGACATACGTTTGTTATAAAATGTACAGAAAATGATTGATGAAGATATATGTATTAATAAAACTACACACCTTGATTTGGACTCAATTGAACCCGTAACAAGCTTGGTAACCCTTGGGATATAAATTGCGCTCACAAATGGGCAGGAAAAATTGACTTGTATGTGCCGTTTAAAAAATCTTGTGGTCTTTTTACTGCATATAATAAGCACAAACAGGCTTATTAAACCTTCTCGGGATTGAATTTATGCTACTGAATCTTTCTTCTGTGGCACGGTTGATAAACAAAGTTTCTTTTAATTGATTAAACTGCAGAAAACGCTTAAGTTAACCCCCTGGATGTAAATTGCGCAAAATGATAATTGAGCAACCACAAACTACTATCTTTGTAGCGTGTTACAATTGCGTGTTTTGTCTTACGCCACACAAAAAGAGATAAAAATTGTAATTAACTTCGCTTGTGAATTTAGGCTAACAGGAAAAATGTATATATTTTGGCGGTGAAAAATGCGGTTTTATTGGATAACCACAGCTGAAAAACAACGCTTAATTAACCCTCTGGTATGTAAATTGCGCCAAAAGAATTGAGCAATCCCAAACTTGTAGATTTGTAGCGTGGAACAATGCGGTGTTTTTTACGCTAAACAACAAAGTGAGATAATAATTGTAATTAACCTTCGCTTGTGATTATGTAAAGGAAAAATGTATTATATTTCGGGCATTGAAAAATGGACGGTTTCTTGGGATCACCACAGCTGAAAAAACATTGCTTAATTAACCCCTGGATGTAAAATTGCGCTCCAAAAACAATTGAGACACCACAAAACTAGTAGCTTTTAGCGTGTTACATATGGGGCGTGTTTTTTACGTACTCACATGAGATAAATTTGTAATTAAACTTCGCTTGTGATTTTGCTACAGGAAAAAATGTATATATTTTGGCGTTGAAAATTGACGGTTTCTTGGCGATCACCACAGCTGAAAAACAACGCATTTATTAACCCCTGGATGTAAATTGCGCAAAGAATTTGATGCAACACAAAAATACTAGCTTTGTAGCGTGTTACCCAATTGCGTGTTTTCTATGCCACACAACATGAGATAAAATATTTGTATATTAACACTTTCGCTTGTGGAATTAGGGCTACAGGATTAAAATGTATATATTTTGGCAGGGAAATTGACGGTTTATTGAGTCACCACGATGAAAATCAACGCTTAATTTACCCCTGGTGTAAATTGCGCCAAACATTGAGACACCACAAACTTGTTGCTTATGTAGCGTGGTTTACAATGCGGTGTTTTTTTTCGCAACATAACAAGAGATTTAAATTTGTAATTAACTTTGCTTGTAAATTATGCTAAGGAAAAATGTATATTATTTTGGCGTTGGAAATGACGAGTTTATTGGGATAACCAAGCCTGAAAAACAGAACGCTCCCCCCCCCTAATTAACCCCCTGGATGTAATTGCGTCAAAACAATTGAGCCACCACAAAACTTAAGTTGCGTTGTAGGCGTGTTACAAGGCAGTGTTTTGTACGCTTACACAACAAGAGATAAAATTGTACATTAACCTTCGCTTTGTGAATTATGTCTACAGGATAAAGGTAATATTTTGGCGTTGAAATGAAGGTTTATTGTGATTACCTCAGCTGAAAATACTCAACGCTTAATTATAACCCTGGATGTAAATTAGCCAAACTCAATTTGAGCCACCACTAAATAGTAGCTTTGTAGCGGGTTACAATGGGGTGTTTTTTACGCATAAACGCAACAATGAGATTTAAAATTGTAATTAACCTTCGCTTGTGAATTTTGATACAGGAAAAATGAATATATTTTGGCGTTGACAAAGACTGTTTCTTGGAGTCACTACAGCTGAATAAACCACAATTTTAAATGCTTAATTAACCCCTGGATGTTAATAATTGCGCCAAAGATTTGAGCAGCCAAAAATGAAGTGTATTTGTATTGTAAAAAACGCTGGTTTCTTTTAAATGATTACAACTGGAAACTGGCTTAGGATCCCCCTTGGATATTCAATGTGCTGTGAGCAGTTAGGATTTAACCATGTCTATTCTGCTGCAGTGGAAGCACATCTGGATTTCAGATAATATACCCAAAAAAATCAGTAATAGGATACGTTTTAGAAAGCAGTATCTGAGGACAAGCTGAGACTCCCCACATAAATCGCTGTTATTAATAATCAGTTTTCTGTTAACCAATATCAGGAACCGCGGCAGCACCTTCCATGATTAGTACAGTATGAGAGCCGTATGAGCTCCCAGCGTCGCACCCGGACTTATATAGTGCGGTGAATATCAAGATCCACTCGCCGGTATACGTGATTGGCATCATCTCTGAACATGTCATGCAGGCTATGCCCTTTTCCTCCCAGAGTGCTTTGCCCACCATGTAGCGCCATGTGCTCGCAGCCTTATATCATTCCAAAAGACACCACTTCGTTCACCCGAAAGTCCCCCAAACTTCGACTTCGTCTAGAAAACCGAATGTTTTTGTCCTGAAATTCTAATCGGCAATTCCACTTCGTTAGAATTCTATTAGCCCATACTCTAATATTCACGCTCCAGAAATGAATCCCATAGCCCTTCTCTTGAACATCTTGTTAGTGAAGTCACCATGACAATTTCCTCTGGCAGAGAGTTCCCAAGTCTCTCACCGCTTTAAACAAGTAATAGAATCCCTTTCTATGTTTTATGTAGAAAACTTTCTTTCCTCCAAAGACGTAGTAGGATGCCCCCTTGTTCTAGATACAGTACTGGGAATAAATAAATCTTTAGCGAGATCTCTATATTGGCCCTTAATATATTTAAACATATTTATTATTTCCCCCCGAAGCCGTCTTTTCTCTAAACTAAATAACCCTAACCTTGCTAATCTTTCTGGGTATTGCAGTCCACCCAGTTCTTTTATTATTTTTGTTACCCGCCTTTTTACCTGTTCAAGCTCTACAATGTCTTTCCTGTGCACTGGTGCCCAAAACTGTACACAATATTCCATGTGTGGTCTAACCAGTGACTTGTATAATGGGAGAATAATGTTCCCATCATGTGCACCTATGCCACTTTTAATACAACCCATGATCCTATTTGCCTTGGCTGCTGCTGCCTGACACTGGCTGCTACAGTTAAGTTAACTGTCCACCAGGATTCCCAAGTCCTTCTCCATGTCACTTTTACCCAGGGTTTTTTCGTTTAACATGTAATCATGTAATGGATTTTTCCTCCCCATGTGCATAACCTTGCATCTATCAGTGTTAAACCTCATCTGCTATTTCTCTGCCCAGCCTCCAACCTATCCAGGTCCCTTTGTAATAACATATTATCCTCTATTGTGTGGATTACTTTATAGAGCTTAGTATCATCTGCAAGATCGATATTCTACTGTGCAATCCCTGTGTAAGATCCTTTATGAAAATATTAAAGAGGATAGGGCCCAATACTGAGCCCTGTGGTACCCCAGTAGTAACAGGGATCAAGTCTGAGTATGTACCATTAATTACCACCCTTTGTTTTATATCAGTGAGCTAGTTTCTTACCCACTTGCACACATTTTCCCCCAGTCCAAGCATTCTCATTTTACTTACCAACCTTTTATGTGGAACAGTATCAAATGCTTTAGAAAAATCTAAATATATGACATCCAGTGCCTTACCCCAATCCAGTCTGGAACTAACTTTCTCATAGAAGCTGATGAGATTAGTTTGACAAGACCGATCCTTCATAAACCCATGCTGGAACGACGTTATATATTTATGTTATATGATAGAAGGAAAGAAGCTGAGCTCTGTGATATATAGGATTATATGATAGAGGGAGAGGAGCTGAGCTCTGTGATATATAGGGTTATATGATAGAGGACAGAAGCTGAACTCTGTGATATATAGGGTTATATGATAGAGAACAGAATCTGAACTCTGTGATATATAGGGTTATATGATAGAGGGCAAGAAGCTGAGCTCTGTGATATATAGGGTTATATGATAGAGGAAGAAGCTGAGCTCTGTGATATATAGGGTTATATGATAGAGGAAGAGGAGCTGACCTCTGTGATATATAGAGTTATATGATTTGAAACAGGATTTCTGAGTGAAATACAGAGAAAATCTGTGAAAGTGAATCTGAAAGTACTAATGTATCCATTCACATACAGTAAATGACAGTTTGACAGTACACACACTGATACACACCGTATGTTGTCGGGTAAGGAAGACTCCTACTGTCACTTAATGAGTCCAATTAGAATTTCCTCTGCTTTTTACTCAGAAATCCTGTTTTAAATCAAGTAAATGTATATACCACAGAGCTCAGCTTCTCTCCCGCTATCTTATTCTGCTCTCTGTCAGGGCAGCTTAAACAACCTGACAGGTTCCCTCTAAGCTTTTTGGCTTTCTTCCTCTGCTTTTATGGCGTTCTGGCTCCTTGCACATGCTCAATGGCTCTCTTCCCCTCCCTTCTTTTCTTTAGCTTTCTTCCTCAGGGCTTCTGTCTATCTTTCTACCTTTTGCTGTTCCTCCCTGCTTCTTTGTCTTTCTTTGTCTGTGGGTACATATTACTGGTGCCTTCCCACTGCCCTACCCAGACTTCCACCTAATACAGGCCATAGTGATGACATCATTACACCGGCTTGTAATCACGATGGAGAACTGAGGCCTTCTGGGTCTCCTGTTACCTATGTACAGTTGAAACCAGATGTTTACATACACTATATAAAAGGACACACATGCCTGTTTTTCTCACTATCTGACATAAAATCAGAATCACTCATTTAGGTCAATTAGGATAAAGTATTTGGTTGCATTGCCTTTAACCTGTATGACTTGGGTCAAACATTTTGGACATCCTTCCACAAGCTTCTCACAGTAGTTGGTAGGAATTTTGGCCCATTCCTACTGACAGAACTAGTGTAACTGAGCCATGTTTGTAGGTTGCCTTGCTCGCGCCTGCCTTATCAGCTTTGCCCATATATTTTCAATGGGTTTGATTTGGGCTTTTTTTGGGCCAACAAATCAATGCAGCTTTTATGGAAACCCATTGGGTTTTTAAAAACAATTTCACAGCAATAAAAACCCCAAATTAAGACATTTTCTGACCCCCAATACGCTGACAGAAAGTGGGGAAGTTCTAGGCCAAATGTAGAAAATGGAAAGTCTTTTTTAAACTGAAAATTTAAACTTCAGCAATCTTGTAAAGTAGTGGAAAACTCAAATGCTCCGGCTGTATTGAAGAACCAAACATTGAGTTTATTCCAGGTTTGAATTTGTATTTTTACACCAAAGTAGTAGGTAAAAAAGTTGATAACTTTACAAAAGCTGATGAAGAGAAGGGGCGGATACAGTGTTCAGTGAGACAAAAAGAGGGGGAAAATTTGTTTGGGGAAGGAGGGAGGAGCTAAAAACCTCAGAGCACCATAAAGGGAAAGACGAGAGGGCAAACTTAGGAAAAATAAAAAGCAGTAAAAAAAATTTCCCATACTGATTTTAAAACCATAAAGGGTTCATGGGACATGACAAGACTCCCCGTTTTAAAATTTTTAGTTTTCACTATAATCCCAGTAAAACCCCAATGTTCTCTGAACCTGAAAGAAAGAAAAAAACATGCAAAATTAAAACATTTTAAAGTTAGACTCTTAACAGTACATTCCGAAGAAATTTTAACCCAATTTGGGAAACAAAATCCAAGGGGGAAAACCCATTTCGGATTGGGGAAGCCCCCAAAATCCCAAACCCCTTCCCCCAAACCCAAATGGTAAACCCGTGGAAATTTTTATGGGAAAAGGGTCCGGTTGACAGTTCTGTTATTTAAATTTCCCTTTTCAGGTGTCGGGTTTCCCTTGGAAAGGGAAAAGAACCAGTTAAATGTTTTGGTTTGGAAAAAAAATGCATTTTGAACCTCTTTAGTCCCCCTTTAACGTCCATTTTGTGAGTCTTTCCTCATCGCTGGGCAAAAATTTGGTAAATGAGACCAATGGCCCAATCTTTACGATAAAACCTCTCTACGGTTTCCTCTGTTTGCAATTTTCCCAGCTGGATTTTTTAACCTTAAAACATTGAAATTAAAAACCTTGAAAGGAATGTTTTTCCCCCATAGTAGCAAAAAGAATTTTTGAAGGGGGGAAGCCCCAAGCCCAAAATTACTTTTTTTGTTTTGCCCTCATCTGAATTTTAAAAAATCACTGTGGTAGGGGGTGTAAAACTTGTTGGTTTAAATTTTCCCTTGCGGGCTCAGATTCCCCCAAATCAAAAACTGGCGTCATTTAGATAGTGAGCCAGAGCCCTGAAAAAAATTTAACTTGGAGGTTTTTACCGAATGTGTTTGATGAGACTTGAAGCAGGAGCACATCTTGTTCTGGGGCCCAGTTGGATTGGGTTTCAGTAGAGTTGTTTTTTTATCTTCAGAAAATTTCTACTGCGGGGGACAGCTGTGCAAAAGTTAAAGTTTTTGGGGACAGAATGCCCCTTTTTTGGGAAAGTTACCCTTGGCCTTTCCTAGGGGGACATCCTTAATGTGGTTTTCCCTGTCCTCCCCAGCATCCTCAGGTAGGCTACCCCCAGCTATGGCTTCCATGGATCCCATCCGGAAGTTTTTTAACTTCTTTCCTAAAGCAGCTGAAAAGGGAAAGGGGGAACAAACAACGTGGGCCCTGAAGTTGCCCCCACACTTTCAAAGATTCTTCCTTTCTTCCCACTGTTTTTGTTTCTCAGTAGGTAGCTGTGTGTCCCAGTCTACAGCCCTTGTATTTTGGATGTCTCAGTAGCATTTACCATGAATGGTGTTTGGGGAGTTTAAATCCAAGAGGGCCCATAGCCCCAAGTTCCCCAACAAAAAATTTTTCCCCCGCTTTGAAAAAAGGTTGTCACAGGTTGCATTAAAATGAAAACAATGTCTTTTTGACGTCCCAAGAAAAAACCTAGGCTGCGATAAATTGGGGGGAATCAGAGCTAAGTTAAAGGGTCTTTAAAAATTGTAGCTGAAAAAAACCTGGGGAAAAATGCACCCATTCCCCTTTTGGGACTGTTAGAGATAAATTTTTTGGGAAGTTGAGGTTTGAAACTGGGACCCCTTTTTCCCCTGTGTTAGGTGAGGAGTTCTTTTGGCTTTTTGCGGGAAAGGGAAAGGTTTTTAATTTTCCTTCACCCAAAGAAAAAATTTCCCCTTCTCAAAAAACTGACGGGGCGTGGATAAAAACTCCTTCTCTCCTGCTTGGGGGGGTTCTTTCGGGTTTTTGTTTCCCTAGGGAAAGGGAGGGGGGGTGTTGCCAAAGACATTTTCCCTTCTTCCGGTTGTCTTTTGACTTCCTGTTGAGTTTTTGTCCTTGTGCCATAAAAATTTCTAAGGAGTTCCTGTGGTCTTTCCCTCACGTTTAAAACAGTAAAAACATTTGCTGTATGTCACCCATTACTGAAATGGGTTTTGATGGAAGCGGATTTGCACCCCTGGGGAGACTGTTTTTGAGATTGGGCCGGTGAGGAGCGGTTTGGTTGGGGAAAATTTCCCTTCATGCTGTTTGCGGGAATCAAACAAACTCAAATTTTGTTTGGGTTTTTGGAGGGTGATACACGCCCAAAAGAGGGGAAAGGTACCAGAATTCTTCCCCCTTTCCCTCTTTTGGTGGTGCGGGGTTCTGCAGGGGTCCCTGTAAAATTTATTTTTCTGCAAAAAAGTCCCATAATGTTTTCCATTTTGGCTTCCTTTTAAAATTTTTTTTTTTTAAAGAAGAGAATCTGAAAAAGCTTGCTGTAGATTTTTTGGTATTTTTGTTTTTGGGAAAGTGGGAAAGGGTTTTTGGTGTCCCAGCTTTTGGGTCATCTTGGGCAAACTCCCTTTCCCCCAAAAATTTTAAAGGGAAATTCCTTGTTTTTTTTCTCGTGCAGGTGCTAGCTTGTTGTCTTCATTTTTTAGACTAAAGACTGCTGACCCAAGACTGTCATCCCGGGGCGGGAAGAAGGAATGTTATCTTCTAAATAATGTGGTCTCTCGCTACCGGGGGAGTTCTCTTTTCCCCAGTAATGGTATGGAAGGGTTTTAAAAAATGGGTTTGTGCAAACCTTTTGGGGTTAAAAACAGGGGTTTTAAATGGGGAAAATTAAAACCTGGTCTATGCAAACGTTTCCTTGTTCACCCACCCTAGATAAAAAAGCGTTGAGAAAACGGAGATCATAAAGGTCAAAAATTTGCTGGGAAACCTTGTTTTTAAACCTGGAGAAGGGTCTTTTCCCGAGCAAAAAGAAAGGATTTTGCGTTTTGTAAAAGAGCAGGTATTTCAGTGACTTGGGCCCTTAGAGGGAGTATGATAAAGAGCCACTTTGGGTGGGAATTTCCCCTCTTTTTAGATGGTTTTTTTGTTCCCTTCAACAAGTGTTGGAAAAGGGATTCCTGACCTTGTTGTGAGTGAAGCTACCAGGGTTCCGGGGGCTTTTTTCCCAAAGAGCCCTTGGGAAACCCCAACTAGGTCCCCAAAAGTGAAAGGGGAAAGGTGTCCCCCTTTCCAAGGTTGAAAAAATAAAGGGTTTTCGATCTTGAAAAGTGATCGGTTGTTTTTGATCTTCCAATATGGCTTTACCCCTTTTTGGGACTCTTTTGGATGACCCTTGAGATATCGTTGAAATACTTTCCTTTGCACACAATTGTCATGGGGCCCTTTCACCCCCAAACTTTTTGTGCATGAGGAAAAAGGGGTGGTAGGTTTTTCAGTTTGGTCCATTTTTCCCCCCGCCTTTTGTTTTGCTCCCGGGCCCGGTGACTGGGAGGGTGGCCCCGTGCTGTGTTGAGATGAATGAATTTGTTTTCCCAAATGGTCAACATGTCACATTCAATGCCTTTTAACAGTTTTAAAATTCTTTAGAAAAAATGTTCTGGGGAAAGCACAACATTTTTTAACATACCCCAAATTTTTTTGTCTTTCCCATTCCTGAACGGTTTCTTTCTAAAGCCAAATGCATTTCTTGAGAGGTTTTGTGGTTCCTGTTTTTTGGGGGCTTTAGACGATTTTGGTTTTTTAAATTTTCTCCCCCTTGACTGTAAATTATGCGGGGGATGTTTTGTAGGTGAAGGACGAATTTTCGTTTTTTTTTATGTTTTGGGTTCCTCTACGATTCCTGTAGTTAGAGCGTAGTTTTCCTTTGGGGGATGAAGTGGGCCCCCCCTCCTGTATAAGAAGCTTGGGTCTTTTGGTTTTTTTTTTTAAAAAAAAAAAAAAGGGGGGGGAAAAAAGGGCCCCCCTTTTTTTAAAAGGGGGCCCCCTTTTTTAAAATTTTTTTTGGGGGGAAAAAATTTTTTTTTCCCCCCCCAGGAAAAGGGGGGGAAAAGGGGGTTTTTTTTTGGGGGGGGGCCCCTTTTTTTTTTTTTTCCTTTTTTTGGGAAAATTTTTTTTTAAAAAAAACCCCCCCCCCCCCCCCCCCCCCCCCCCCCTCCCCCCCCCCCCCCCCCCCGCCCCCCCCCCCCCCCCCCCCCCCCCCCCCCACCCCCCCCCCCCCCCCCCCCCCCCCCCCCCCCCCCCCCCCCCCCCCCCCCCCCCCCCCCCCCCCCCGCCCCCCCCCCCCCCCCCCCCCCCCCCCCCCCCCCCCCCCCCCCCCCCCCCCCCCCCCCCCCCCCCCCACCCCCCCCCCCCCCCCCCCCCCCCCCCCCCCGCCCCCCCCCCCCCCCCCCCCCCCCCCCCTCCACCCCCCCCCCCCCCCCCCCCCCCCCCCCCCCCCCCCCCCCCCCCCCCCCCCCCCCCCCCCCCCCCCCCCCCCCCCCCCCCCCCCCCCCCCCCCCGCCCCCCCCCCCCCCCCCCCCCCCAAACCCCCCCCCCCCCCCCGCCCCCCCCCAACCACCCCACCCCCCCCCCCCCCCCCCCCCCCCCCCCCCCCCCCCCCCCCCCCCCCCTACCCCCCCTTCACCCCCCCCCCCCCCCCCCCCCCCCCCCCCCCCCCCCCCCCCCCCCCCCCCCCCCCCCCCCCCCCCCCCATTTAATTTTATTTTTAAAACCCCCCTTTTTTCCCCCCCCCCAAACCCCCAAGGTTTCCCTTTAGGTTTTTTTTTGGGGTTTGGGAAACCGGTAAATTTTTTTTCCGGAAAATTTTTTTTTTTTTTTTTTTGGGGTTTTTTCCCCCCCCTTTTTTTTGGGGGGGGGAAAAAAAAAATTGGGAAAAACCCTTTTTTCCCCTTTTTTAAAAAAAGGGGGGGGGGGTTTTTTTTTTGTTTGGGGTTTTTAAAAAAAAAACCCTTTGGGGGGGGTTTTAAAAATTTTTTTAAAAAAGGGGAAAGGGGTTTTTTTTTTTTTTTGTTTATTGGGGTTTTTTTGGGGGCCCCCAATTTTGGGAATTTTTTAAAAAATTTTTTTGTGGGGGGCCCAAGGGGTTTTTTTAAGGGGGGTTTTTGTTTTTTGGGGGGGAAAAATTTTTTAAAAATGTTTTTAAAATTTTTTTCCCCAAAAGGTTTTTGTTTTAAAAAATTTTTTCCGGAAATTTTTCTTGGGGTTTTTCCCCTTTTTTTTTTTCCCTTTAATTTTCCCGGGGGAAATTTTCAAATTTTTTAAAATTTTCCCCTTTTTTTTGGGGTTTTTTTTAAACCCTTTTTTTTTTTTTTTTCCCCCCCCCCCCCCCTGTTTTTTTTCCCCTTTTTTGTTTTAAATTTCCCAAAAAAATTTTTAAAAAAAATTTTAAAAATTTTTTTTTTAAAAAAAAAAAAAGGGGGGAAAAAAAATTTTTAAAAACTTGAATTTTGGGGGGGGTTTTTAAAAAAAAAAAAACCGGGGAAAATTAAAATTTTTTAGAAATTTTTTTTTAAAAAATTTTAAAAAAAAAAATTTAAATTTTTAATTTTTTTTTTTTCCCCCCCCCTTTTTTTTTTTAAAAATTTTGGGGGGGGAAAAAAAAACCCTTTTTCCCCTTAAAAAGGGGGAAAAAAAAATTTTTTTTTTTTTTTTTAAAAAAAACCCCCCCCTTTTTTTTGGGGAAATTTTTTTCCCCCCCTTTTTTAAAAAAATCAACCAAAAAAAAAATTAAAAAAAAAAAAAAATTTTTTCCCCGGGGGCCTTCCCCCATTTTTTGCCAAGTTTTAAAAAAAAAGACCCTTTTTTAGGTTTAAAAAAATTTTTTTTGGGGGTTTTGGGTTTTTTTTTAAAAAAAAAATTTTTTTTTAAAAATTGGGGGGTTTTTTTTTTCCCAAAAAAAAAATTTTTTTTAAATTTTAAAAATTTTAAAAAAATTCCCCCCCGGGGGAAAAAACCAAAACCCCCCGGGGGTTTCCGGGGTTTTTTTCCCTTTAAAAAGGGGGGGAAAAAAAAAAACCTTTTTGGGGGGCCCCGGGGGAAAAAAAAAAAAATTAAAATGGGGAAGGGGCCCCCCTTTTAAAAAAAAAAGGGGCCCAAAAAACCAAAAAAAAAAAATTTTGGGAAAAATGTTTTTTAAAAATTTTCCCAAAAAAAAAAAATTTTTAAAAATTTTTTAAAAAAAATTTTTTAAAAAAAAAAAACCCCCCTTTTTTTTAAAAATTTTAAAAAAAAAAGGGGGGGGGAAAATTAAACCCCAAAAAAAATTTTAAAAAAATAAACCCCCCCTTTTTTTCCCAAAAAAAAACCAAAAAGGGGCCCCCCCAAAAAAAATTTTTTAAAAAAAAAAGGGGGGGGGGAAAAAAAAAAAAAAAATTTTTTTTTAAAAGGGGAAAAAAATAACAAACCCCCCCCCTTTTTTTTAAAGGGGGAAAAAAAAAAAAAAAAATTTTAAAAAAAGGGTTCCCCTTTTTTTTTTTTTTTTTTAAAAAACCTTTTTTTTCCCCTTTTAGGGCCCTTTTTAAAAATTTCCCCCTTTTAAAAAAATTTCCCCCAAAAATTTTTTTTTAAAAAATTTTAAAAAAAAAATTTTTAAAAAAAAATTTTTCCCCCCTTTTAAAAAAAAAAGGGGGGTTTTTTGGGGGGAAAATTTTTTCCCCCCCCCCTTTTTTGGGGGGAAAGGGACCCCCCCTTTGCAGTGCACAGGCGGGTGGAAGGTCCGGGTTTAAACAGAAAATAATTATGACGCAGAACAAAGTCAAGTAATTTGTTAACAAATATTATGTTCCCGGTATGAGTCCCCCCTGGTTTAAGAAAGTCTCAGTACCCCACAATCCCAAAAACATGTGGGATGTTATATAGAGTCATTTAAATTATGAAGTTAAATAAAACACCCACCCATGAGATCCCCTCAAAATCTCAAAGATCCGAAGTTTCGTGAATTTAAAGATGGTAATCCACAAAAAAAATGTTGAAATCACGATCAATATATATCCCAGCATTTTGGGTATTTGACCGCACCCCCTGACACAAATTGGTTCCCCCTTTTTTAAATGCTCCAACCCCTTATGCCTTTCAGTAGGGATAAAAGGTTTAGGGATCTGGGAGTTTGTTGATCATGAACTTTGTTTGCTGCAGAAAAAGGCCAGAATTAAAACCCGTCATTCAGCAGTTGCTCCGTTCCAATACAAATTCTTTAGTCAGGTCCTTCTCAAAACTGATAACAATTTGGATCCTTAACAGATCATACAATTTGATATAAATATCTTGATCCTCAAACTAGATTTCCCCCTTTATCGACGGCTTAATACAGGGTTTACCCCTTTTCCCCAAAAATAAAAAAAGCCCTCTCTCCTTACTAGAAAAATTATTCTTAAATGGTTTAAATGATTGATTTTTAAAAAGGGACCAATTCTTCGGTCACCACCTTAACAAATAGATCAATTTCAGGAGTGTCAAATTGTGGAGGCATTCAGCTACTTTTCAATCTAATCTATTTTCATCTCTCCCCTTCTTCCAGAAGTGAGTTTAAGGTACGGACCCCCTCTAGGTCTTCAACAGACAATCCTAATGCTCTACATTGCTGTGAATCTTGAATCTTAAAAAAAAATTTAGGCTTCTCTGATTTTTTAGGATGTAGCAAGGATGTACGATCAGATGAACGGGCCCACTGGTAAGCTTCAGACAATACATTCTGTGGGTATCCACGCTCATGAAATCTCCTCTGTAAAGTATTGGCTTCCCGTTTAAAGGCCTGTTGTGTGGAGTAATTACGTCGGGTCCGGATGTACTGACCCTTTGGGAGACCTCGCCGAAAGGGGAACGGATGGAAACTTTCCCACCTTAGTAAGCTGTTCCCCGCTGTAGGTTTTCAAAACAACGTCGTTTCTAAACAGCCATTGACAGGCCCCATGGCAGCCTTCCATGAATTTGTGGATAAACTAAACTGTAATGAAATTGGTTTAAAATTTACATCAGTAATTAATGAATCACAACTCACTTTCTTGGATATAGTTATTACAAAGGTTGAATGGTGTTTAAAACAAGTTGTTTCCCGGGAAATTTAAAATCTCCGGAAGAAACGCGTTTTATGGTGTGATGTATTAAGCATAGGCTTTTTGGTGTCTGTTTTATGTTGTAATTGTTATATAGTTTTTGGTGGTGTATTAAGGTTTTTTGTATTTATTCACCTTTTAGTATGTTTTTTGATCCTGTGTTTATTTGTTCTGCATTTTTATAGTTGGGTTTTTTTAGTGCGGGGGGTTGCCCCTTTTGGGGCGGGTGCTCCGCTTATCTTTTTCTTTAGCATTGCGCTTTAGTATTTAGATATAAGGTAGTGAGATGTATATCTTGTTTTTTTAGAGTATCTTGGTAATAAATGTTAAGTTTTAGTTTATTATTTATACCCATAGGCATTTGTATTTAGTGGTTTGTGTAAGTCTTATTTCTGCAGCAGACCATAAGTACATGATGCCAACAAACCCCCAGATCCCTACCTTTTTTGCCATTCCAAAAATGCATAAGGGCTTGGGCATTTAAAAAGGGAGACCAAAGTGTAGGAGTGGGGTCAATTTCCCAAAATGCTGGCTTATATATGATCGTGTGTTTAAAATTTTGTTTGCGGAAATTTTCCCTCTTAATTCGCGAAAACTTTAGATCTTTTTAGACGTTTGGAGGGGATCTCAGTGGGTATGGATGTTTTATTAACTTCTATAGATGTTGAATCACTCTATAATAACATCCAACATGTTTTTGGCATTGCGGCTACTGAGTACTTCCTTGACACCAGGGGCACTCAGTACCGGCAACATAATGATTTTGTTATCAAATCACTTGACTTTGTTTGCGCTAATTATTTTCTGTTTTCGGCGGACCCTTCCCCCCCGCTCAGGGGCCTGCAATTTGGGGAGCCCCTGTACCCACATATGCAAAAATTTTTTCCTGGTGGTGGAAAAGGGCCCAAGGTTTGCCCAAAACGGGATGATCAATGCCCCCCCAGTACTATTCTTTTGGGGGGGGGTACATTTAGAATATTTTCATCCTTTGGGAAAGGCCCTAGGGCATTTTTTTAAGGGTTTCTTAACTTCTCAACTGAAAAGATATAGGTTTACGTTTTGCTTATGAAATACAAGATCGGAGCCTACCTTGTCTAGATGTTCGCATAATGAAGGGTACCCATGGCTATATACATACCGACTTAACAGGAAAAACCCAAAAGTACTAATGGTTTTTTTTTGGTGGGAAGGTCATCATCCCTTTTAGTCTAAAAGTGGGATTCCAAAAAAGCCAGTTCCTTCGGTCAGAGTAATTGCTCTAGGTCTAATGATTTTCATTTTCAATCTAGAATTTTGCGGGATCGATTCCTCAACAGAGGTTATCCTCAGGAAGTTGTTGAATCAGCTTACGACTTTGCATCCAAACAGAACCGGACGGTTCTGTTGAATCCACAACCTAGAAGTTCCACTTGCGAACAAGCAAGGATTATTGCTACATATGACGACAGAAATGTGGAGGTTGTTAACATCTTGAAAAAATATTGTCGCCTTCTCCAACTACACACTGATTTATCTGATTATGTTCCCAGCTATCCACAGGTTACATACCGAAAGGGACAATATCTTAGGGACCGGCTTGTGTCTGGTCATTTTGTTTCGGCACCTAACAAGGAAGGTACATGGCTTGATAGAAGACCGTTGGGTACTTTTAAATGTGGTAGTAACTGTGTAGCCTGCCCGGTTATACACCAAGGGAAAATGTTCAGCAGTGCCTTTGATCAAAAAGGTCTATTCGATACAGGATTTTGCCAAGTGTAAGACAGAGGGCATGGTCTATTTGTGTACTTGTCCATGCCCACGTGATTATATAGGCAAAATAAAAAGACAATTCAGGAGACGTGTGGGGGAACATGCGGCTGATATCAGACATAAGAGGGATACCCCAGTGGCCCGCCATGTACTGGAGTTTCATAATGGTGACTTCAGGACACTACGATTTAGTATGATTGAGGTGATAAGCCCATCACCCAGGGGGGGCGACTGGGATCAAAGAATCCCTCGTAAAGAACGGAGTGGATCTACCGTATGGGTTCTCTGCAATCTCAAAGGTTAAAAGAGTCCCTTTATTTTGGTTGTTTTATATAGTTTTGTCTTCTATTTAGCTTTGCCTTTGTCTTTCTTTGGTTTCTTGAGGTCTGTAGAGAGTTATATACTCAGTATTGGGTTGTATCAGGATATTGGACCATTGTTGGTCTTAACCCCCCTTTTATATCAGGATGGGAGGACTGTTCTACTGTAGTGGTAATTTTGTCCAACTAGAAACTTCCCATATTATATATAATCACTTAGCTTAAGGTCTGGTTCATTTCTCTTCCTCCTTATTATCATATTTTCTTATTATCATCACTATTATTATTTTTAGGTGGAAGTCCCTGTTTTGTGGAGTTTTGATGGTGGGGTGCTTCTTTATTAGTCTACATGGAGTATCCCTTGTGAAATTGCTTTATACATTGTAGCAGTTAAGTAGAGTAACTGTAGCCCTCTGCTTTCCTAGATTAGCGCTGGTGCGGCTATCGCGCATGTCCAGTGCTGTCTGTTTATCTGAAGCGCATTTGCGTTCTATTAGGACTCGCGCGTGCGCAGTTGCGGCTCTCTTTCGGCTGAGAGTAGCGCTGTGACTTGCGCATGCGCAGTCATTTTTCTCCGGCCTGAAATTATGCCAGGGTTTCATCTGAAGTTCTACTGGCGTGCCGGGTGTGGCGTCTGGCCGGAAGACTGTTCGGCGTGTTTGAGAAGGCGCGGGACGCCCAACAGGGTGGTGTAATGGTGAGTTTTTGTATAGCACTTGCCAGGAGGAGGAGTCATGTTAGTACTTAATGGGTGCAACTTGCTTTGCTCAGTTGTCACCTAACAATCTTGGGTACCGGATCTCTACTATTTGATAGATGACCACTATATCATCAATCACACAGCGTCTATTTCAGGAAATGCTTTGCATATTTCAGCAAGACAATTATAGACACCACACTGCATCCATCACATATGCATGGCTTTGTAGATGAAGTGTTTAGGCGCTGAACTGGCCTCCTGCAGTTCAAACTTTTTACCAATAGAAAACAGTTGGCACATTCTAAAACCAAAAATTCAGCAAAGTAGACCGAGGACTGTTAAGCAGGTAAAATCATACATCAGACATGAATAGGACAACAGTCCTCTCCCAAAACCACAGCAATTGGTCTCCTCAATTGTCAGACATTTACAGACAGTTGTAAAAAGAGGAGGGGATGCTACACAACGGTAGACATGGCACTGTAACAACTTTCTTGAGTTGTGTTGCTGCCATCAATTTCCGAGTCACTTTTTTTTAGAAAAAATAAAATGAAAAAAAATGTCATTCAACTTTTGAAATGTGTTCTATGTTCTGTTGTGAATGAAATATGGCTGTAAGATATCTAAATCATTTCATTCTTGTTTTCTTTGCATTTAACACAGCCTCCAGTTTTTTTGGAATTATCGTTTTAATCAATTCTTGATTTAATTGTCCTTAAGCCCTTAACACTCCATGACCTATATATCCATCATGATGGCGGGCTTCTCTCTGCTCCAAGACAGATGAATTCTTTATAATGATCTGCAGGTAGCTCCGCTAGACCTGTGGGACTAGCAGAAGGAACACAGCTGTTCTACAAAGTTATCTCCAATCTTGAAATTTTAATCTCCTAGGTGCAAGGGTAAATAACCACTGAGGCATCTACAGTAAGCAGTTAGGCTATGTCTACATGGCATTGGACAAATACCGTCTGAAAGTCGACCGTTATTTTTCCAATGCATGACCGTGGTTTTTGTCACCGTTTTGAGCAAAAACAGCGGTCGGTTCCCGTTTTTTTGCCGTCTGCCCATACAATTGATTGTATGGGAAACTGAAAGCAAAACTCAAAATGCCCTGGGTAGACTACAGGTCGTTTTTTTTCTATTAAAGTCTATAGGCTGGCTGAACAATCGTATTTTCAGTGGTTTTAGAATCCTAAAACCTCCAAAAATACAATCGTTTTTCTATGCCATGTAGGCATAGCCTTTGACAGATGGAAGGTGGTCCCTGTATCAGCACATTGCCTCTCACCCCATTATTGGATTGCAGGGCGTCAATGGGTTGCAATGGCACTCAAGGGCTGAATGAAGTCCCCCAGGTGTGTCATGTTAGCATGTCTATTAGAACCTGCCAAAGCATTAACCCCTTAACCATGCGTGACATATAGTTACATTATGCAGTCATGGAATATGGAGTAAGGAGAGGGCTCACTCCATATGTGGCAAATAACAGCTGTTAATTACACTCCAGCTTTTAACCCTTAAGGATGAAGAAACGATGCTGAAAGTTGTTGTCATGGCAGGGGGCCTAATGAAGGATGTTACTACTCCTATTAGTCCCTTCCAAAGGCAGGGTCATAATAGGTCGACCATATTAGTACATTGTCCTACAATATGTTATTGTTGCAGAACAGTGTACAAGCAATCACACCCCCTGGGTTAAAAGAATTTTCTCACCATGCTGTTTCACAAAGCTGCAGGCAGCTTCAGACTCACACTTCATGGTTAGGCTGTGGGTAGTTCTATAGCAGTGATTGGCATGTCAGCTCTGTTTTCCCATTTATTTTTTACTGCTTTGACATGAATTTGCAAAAATTTTAATCTATTGTCAAAAGGGTTTTAAAAGAGCTAAAAAGGGGTGAAAACCAGGGCTTATTGAACGTAAGCAATCCCCCTTTGACAAAAAACCCCCCTCGTTTTTAAAACCCACCACTATCCCGTGGGCATTACCCCCACCCCTCAATAAGACAACGAGCAAAAGAAAGGGGAAGCAAGGCCCGAAAACCAAAAAACCCGGTGCCGCTTAGAGCAAAAAAATCTCTTTTTTTTCTTAAAAGGGACAAATAAAAAAACAATGAAATTGGTAAAAGTTTTGTTTTACTTTTTCTCTACATATTAAAAAGAAATTTCTTTAGTGAAAAAACCCCCTTTTAAATTACAAATTTAAAAAACACCCCTTTTTGCCATTTTTCAAATAAAATAATGAAAAAATTACTAGATAAATTAGTTTAAAATTAATTTATAAAACTCCACTCTATTGGAAATTTGACATCATAAATTCTGTATGGACCATGTATTTATACTATATAGTTTGTTCCCAAAATATTATAAACCCAAAGGATAAAAAGGGGTTGCATGATGCAAAAATAGTGCATATAAAAACTAAACTTCAGTCCACAAGAAATGAACATGGAAAAAACAAAAAAATTTTAATTTTTTCGAAAAAAAAAATCCGCTGCTTTTTAAATTTAAAAAAACAATTTTTTTAAAATAATAAAAAATAAAAAAAAATTTTAAAAAAATTTTTTTTTTATGCCTAAATTATACCCGACTGCATAAACTTTTAAAAGGCCCCAATGGAAACCTTTTAAAAGTACTCTTTCCGCAAAAAACAAGCCCTCATACATATATCCCAAAAGGAAAAAAAAAAAATTTTTAGGGTTTTTTAAACCGGGGAAGGAAAAGGAAAATGAAAACTTTTAAAAAATCCCTGTGGTGTTAAGGCTAAAAGGGGACGGGCATACCACACAATTAAAACAGTTTATTTAAAGAATTGCTATAAAACTTGCAATCAAGTGTTTCCATGGGTCAATTTAAACCAAAGGAGGACAAAGTAAATTTTTTACATATTTGAAAGGGCCCCAAAAAAGGGAACAAAACTCCTCCTTTCCAGCCTATTTTTGCAAAAAATTTTTTGCTAAATGTTTTTCCAAAGGGGAAGGCCCCAGGGCCCAAACAAACCTCTGCCCCCTCCCCTTTGGCTTCTGCCTGTCCCCGACAACCCTTTGGTTTAAACGTTTTTTGTACCACCAAAAACCCCGGCCCCGCCACCACAACAATCACTCGGGGGAAACAAACCTGGTAGCCCCGCCCGCAAAAGGGTCCATCCCCTTTTTTGCGGCGGGCTCTGGGAAAACCGGGGGCTACTTAAAAATCCCTTTCCCCTTTGGCGGGTTTAACTACCACCGCTTGCGGGGGTCCACGGATCCCCAAAAAAACCTTTTCCAGTACAATCGGGCCCAAATTGTTTTTCCGCCAGGGGAAACCCTCGGCCCGAACCCGGGGATTTAACGAGGGGCCCGTTGCCCTCAGGGGGTCACCCCAATCGACCACTCGCGCCATAAGCAGAACCTTGGGGCCCCCTACCCCAAACCTGCGACCGGGGGGCCCCACCAGCACCTTTTGCCCTTCACCCCTCCTCCCCTTTTCGAAACCGGCCCCCTTTTCCCTCATCCCCGCCCCCCGCTCGCTATATTAAAACCCCAAAAGGGTGCAGAGGTTCATCATCGTTTATACACATCGAACCCCGGGACTCAATTTCCCACTGGGGGGTCTAAAGTCCCCCTTAAATTATTAGCCCCTAACGGCGAAGTCGGGGCCGGGGCCACTCCGCTGTGGCCCAAAGGAGATCCCAAACGGCTAACCTGCAACCCCCACCGGGGGTTCCGAACTGTCCTTTGGGAAAACCCTTTGGGGGTACCCCTCATTTTCCTCAACTGCCCACCCTCCGCGGGACGACCCACTGTGGGACACTAAACGGATTTTCCCCCCCTAGCCTCGGATTAAAACGGGAACATTGGGGTCGGGGCTTTTTTATTTTTGGGAAAGGGCCCTGGGGCCCGTTTTAAGGACCAGCTCGGGGTCGAACCTGCCTACCCACGGGAACAACTGATTTTTTTGGGCCCCCCGGGATCGAACCCTTTTTTTGGGCCAAAAAAAACGGGAGCTCCGCCCCCAACAAAACCCCACCCGACCACGCCGGCTACCTCCCCTTAGCCCTTCTTCCAACGCCCCACCACTTCCCCGCCAACGGTTCTTGAGGACAACCCCCGGGCAGGGGGAAAGGGGCACATCTGACCAGGAGGAACGCTCCCCAGCGACGCTCAGCATTTTGCTTCTACGTGGCATTTTCCCGGTATTTTCTTTTGGAGGACGCCCGTGCACCCGGGGAAACTCCCGGCACCTAGGTTTTCTTGGGAGGAAAACCCTAGGGGGTCGGCGGCCCCTCCCCGTTTTGACCATTTCATTTTCTTTGCAAACCCCCTCCCCGGGAACACCCCTTCCGGGACCCCCCGGCCTTCCTGGACCTCGGTTTCCCCCCGAAATTTTCTTTTACCACACTGGGTTTCACCCCCGGCTTCCCATTTGACCCCCCCGGGAAAAAATCCTTTTTTCGTGGTCCTCCGTAGGGGCCCTAATGCCTCAAGGAGGGCCTTTTCGGATTCTGAAAGGCGCCCCTCATCTTGCAGATTGGGGGAAATTACACCGGGAACTATGAATTTTTTTTGTACTCCCTCGATCCTCTTTTTGAGATCCCCCCGGGGTTCCCCTGGTTCAAGAGCATGCCCGACCCTGAATTGGAACCAGGCGAGTTTCCCTTCTTTGGGGGGCCCAAACCCTGTCACTAAACGAGGGCCTTCGGCTTCCCCCTTTCCTTTCAGTTTTCCCCGTTACAAAACCTACGAACCCCTTTCCCCCGGTCTCCCCGCTTCTTACCAGGACTAATGCGGATTTTTCTTTTAAAAACGGGCCCAATCCCTGCCCTCCCCCCAAGGGCCCCCCCTTTCCCGATTGCCCTTTGATCTGCACCCCCTTACTACTCCTCCTCGGGGCAGGGGTTTTCCCCCCTTTCCCCGCCCCAAAAAAGGGAAAATAAACCGACTATTTCCAAGAAACCTACGCAAAGGCTTTAAAAAACGCAAGCCCCTCATCACCTGGGGGGAGCCGATTCTTCTTTCGCCGAGAAGAAAGAGGGGAAACCCCCCGGGCCCTGTATCGATTACCGGGGCCTGAAAAAAATTTAACTGCCCAAAATGGGCACCCCCCCTCCCTTTGATCCCGACTTTTTGATGGGCCTACGGGGGCCAAAAAAATCTTTTCAAAAGGGACTCCGGGGACCCCAAATCTGATTCGAAATTCGAAAGGGGACAAGTAAAACCCTTTTTTAAAAACCCCCAAAGGGCCATTTCGAAATCTTGTTATCCTTTTGGGTCCTGTAACGCCCCGGGCAGTTTTCCAAAACTTTGTGAATGAATTTTCCCGGGACCTTCTATACTTTTTGTTTTTGGGCTTTTCGGGACGACTTTCCCCCCCAACAAAATCCCCAGACCTGGAGACCCACCGTTACCCACCCGCCAAGTCTCAACGCCCCCGGATCACCAACTTTATCCCAAAGGGCGGGAAAATTGTTTCAAAAAACCCATTTCCCCCTTTTTTGGGGTCCCATCGGTCAATAAAGGGTTTCAATGGCCCCCCCCCGCCAAGCTCTCGGGCATCCTAAAAGGGCCTCGTCCAGGGGGGCCTTGGGGCCCAAACCCGGGCCCTTTGTGGGTTTTTGGGCCAACTTTTAAATAGCAATTTTTTTCCTCAGTTCTCATCCGGGTGGCCCCCTTGTTCCCCACCAAAAAAGGGTCCCGGGCCCCAAATCCGGGCCTTTCCGCGAGGCCAAAGGCGCCCAAACGTCTAAAAAGCCGCTTTTCCCGCTTCCACCCTTTTTCTCTCCCCGTCCGGACCCTCAGCGCCCTTGGTCTTAGAATTCGCCCCCCTCCTCATTTGGGTCCCGGGCGCCGTTCTTCTTCAAAAAAAACCTCCTCGGAAAATTTCCCGAATTTGGGGTTCTTTTTCCAAGCCCTTTCCACCCCCCAAAGCTTCAACTACCCCAAAGGGGGAACCGGGAACTTCTTGTATAAAAATTCCCCTGGGAAGGGAAGGGCGTCACCAGCGGAAGGGCCCCCCTCCCACCCCAATAATATACCCCCGATCCCCAAAAAACCCTCTATCTCAATCTCCCCACGTTTGAATCCGCGACAACCAGGTGGCGCTTTTCTTCGCTCTTTTTAAAATTCCCCACCCACATCCACCCTAAAAAAAAACCTCCAGGCAGACCTCTCTCCAACCCCTCTGAAAGGGTGGGTTTGGGACCAAACCCCCAAAAACACACTTTATTTCCCCCGGGAACCCTTCTTTTCGGGCTGCTCCGTAACCCTTCAAAAAAGTCCCCTTCCGGAAGACCAAACTCCTCCTGCTTTTGGGCCAAAAACCTTTTAAATGGGCATTTTCTAAAACTGCGGGCCCCCCGGGATTCAAAAGCCCCGCACAACTCATCCCAAATATTTACGGGTTTGGCCCACTCTCATGCAAGACGTTCGGGACTTTGTCTCCCCTGTGCCTTGGTCACAAACAATTTCCCTCCCTCAAAACCCGCGGGTCACTTTCCCTCTCTCTGTGCCTGAAAGCCGTGGCCCCAAATATTGTTTAGGGAACTTTGTCATGACCTCCCGGCCTTTCATCCGGAAAAAAGGGCCCCTTTTGGGTGTTTTTTGGCCCCGGTTTTCCCCAAAAGGGCTCTTTTGGGGGCCCCCTGCCCCGGGTTTACCCTCTCCCCCCCACTAGCCCACCTCTTTTTCCCCCAATATCTTTCGTTCCCGGGGCCCCCCCTCGCACATACCTCTGATAGGGGAGCCCCGGGTTTTTTGTCTAAATTCTGGGGCTCTGTGTACTCATTACTCCCACTGGATTTTTCATCTCCCTTTACCACCCCCCAGACCAAGGGGCAGGTAAAGGGAAAACCCAAAATTTTGGGCACTTATCTGGCCCTTTTTTTGTGTCCCCCCCCCGGGTTTAACGGGTCTGCCCTTTTTTCCCCCTGGCCGAATTCTCTTTAAAATTCCCTAGACTCGGAGTCTGCTAAAGCCCCCCCTTTTTTTTTTTTTTTTTTGGGGGTTACCCCCCTTTCCCCCTCCCCCCCTAGCCATTTCGGTCACTTTTCCTGCCGGGGATCCCCAATACGAGACATCAAGTCCCGGGCATCCCGCCCGGGCCCCTGTTAGGCTTCCACCTACGAATTCAGCCGATAAGTCCCCCGGGACCTCCCCCTGAAATTTAAGCCTGGGGGATAGGGTTTATGGCTATCGCCAAAGATATTTTTTTTTTTAAAAAGGTTTTCCCAGTTTACAATTTGGGGCCCCTAAATATTTGGGCCCTTTTGTGGTACTTGCTCAGCTTAACCCGGTTTCCTGGGGCCAGAGGGGTTCGGGGACCCGGAAGGCAATCTGTCCCCCAATCCCGGGCGGGTTTTAAAAAAAAAGGGGGGAACCAAAAGGGGGGGGGGGGGGTTACTGCCCAAAGGCGGGCCGCGGGCTTCGCTGCCCCCGTGGGCCGTTTCCCCCCTCCCTTTCCAGGCCCGGGCAGCCCCGGCTCGCGGTCACCCGCGGCCACCCTCGCCCCCACCCGGGCCTCGTTTAACCTGGCCCCGCCCCGGGTTTAACGGCCCCCCCCCGTCCCCCCGGGGCCGTGGGCCAAATCGCGCCTACGCGGGGTTTAAAGATTTAAAGGGCCAGTGCCCCCGGTAATTGGCTTTTTTTCCCGGGGCCGGGGTCCTATAAAAAGTATCCCCCCCGGCACCCTTTCCCCAATTTTTTTGTGTGCTTAAAGGATTTGGAGGTCCTTGACCCGTATTGCTTATTTTCCTGTACCATCTTTTCCGCTACTTTTTCCTGACCTTCCCTTTTTTTGGGCCCGCCTGCCCTGCCCTCTTCCGTCCCTGACCAACAACCCCCCTGCCCCCAGCCCTGATTTCTCCCTTCCCCGACTTTTACCCTTTTTAAATACATTTTGTCCCAAACGCGTCCCCCCGGCCCCCAAACCGCAACAACCCCACATCGGGGAAACGACCTGGAAGCCTAAAGCCGCACCCAAGCCCCATCCCGCTTTGGGGGCGGTTTCGGGGGAAAACCCGGGCTACAAAATTTCCCCTTTCCCCTTTGGCGGGGCTTAACAAACCACCGCTTGGGGTTTCCACGATCCCCAAAAACCGTCTCGGGAAGGGCTAAAAACCCCAATGAGGCGGGACCAAATTTGTCCTCTTTTTTGGGGAAAATAAACCTTTCCGACCCCCCAATCTGCAATCGGAATAATCCCGGATAAACCCCCTTTCTTCCACAATCCGGGCCCACAAAAAACTTTTTATTTTATTACGCTCCAAATGAAATCCAAACCCTTTTTGAATCTGTTATTTGAATTCACCAGACAAGCTCCTCGGGCAGAATTTTCCTACTTTCTCCTGCCTAACAGAAACAGAACCCCAAAAAATAAAAAAAAAAAAAGGTTAAAGATCATATAAAACCCAAAAAGGGAAACCAATAAAAACAAAAACTGAAAGAAAAAAAAAAAATTAAAAAAGTAAAATTTGGGGGTTGACAAAAAGAGGGGCACAAAAACAAATTTTTTAAAAAAAAAAGGGGACATGTTTTGAAAACTGCCCAAATCTAAGACTTTTTTTGTTCCCATAAAACCAATCAGAGCTCCCCTTTCATTTCTTTATAGAAAAATTTAAAGGGGGAGCCTGAAGGTTCCTATGGGCGACAAAAAAAGGGTCAGACCAAGACAAAAAAACTAAACCCAAAAAACCAAAAAAAAAAATTGCTTTACATGTCCCCAAAAAGGGTTTATTTTATTTTCCCGCCAAAAGATTGCCATTGAAAAAAAAGCTCTTTGGCCTAAATCCCAAACAGATGAAACAAACGGGCACCTTTCCGGGGATATCTGCCCTTTTTTTCATGGGGTGAGGGGGGGTTCCCCGAATTGAAAACCTGACAGCCTCTCTCCCATGATAAATGGTTTTTTTTTTATAGGACTTTGGCCCCTTTTGGGGACACTTATTGGATTTTTAACTCCTCTTAAAATTAATGTGGAATGACTGCTAGGGGCCCAAAAAGCCCCCCCCCCCCCCACCCCCCTCCCCCCCTTTCTCCCCCTTCTTTTTTTTTTTTTTCCTTTGTTCGTTGTCTTTGGTATGGGGTCGTTTCCTAAATTTTTGGGTTTTACTTTTTTAAAATACTGCTTTTGTTTCTTTACCCAAGGTTTAAAAATTTTTTAAAAATTTTTTTGTTTTCTAAAAGAGGCAATAGCCTACGAATTCCTTTTTAATTTGGGGGTTGGGGGGGAATCTTTTTTCTGACTACTGACGGGGAAACCCCTTTTAAAGAATTTTGGGTTCCTGGGAAGTTGTTTTTTGGTATTTGAAAAATTTTAAAAAATTTTAAATTTGGAAAATACAGCCAAAAACAAAAAAAATCGTTTTTATGTTGACCCTTACTTTGGGCCCCCCCATCGACATCGTCGAGGGTTCATAGCACCATCATCGACAAGATTTTAAAAGGTCAGGGTAGATTAGATTATAAACCATTTAAAGCCCTATGGGAAACAACAACACCTTCATTTTTAACCCCCAAACGGGGCTAGAACCCGGGAATTTAAAACACCCCACAAAAAACCCAAAAAAGGGAACTTTGCTACATCTTAGCAACACACTTATTTTAAAAAAACCACAAAAAAAAAAAAACACAGACCTTTCACTATCCCTGTCTTGCACCAAAACATCCCCCTTTTTAAACCTGGGATGACCCAGCCACAAATTAAAAAGTGCCATAAGGCATTATTTTAAAACCATCATTTTATTTTGAATTTAAAATGAAAAACCCTTCCTTTAAACGCAGCATGACCCCAAACCTGCATGACCCCCAGATTTAAAAATCCCCAAAAAGGGAGTCTTTCAACCACCATTTTATTTTTCATTTGGACAAAGCCCTATCCCTGTCCTGGGCCCCGCATGAGCCCCAAACCGGGCATGCCCCCAAAAAAAAAAAGTGCCGAAAAAAAGGAATCTTTCAACCCCCATTTTATTTCACTGG
>JAODAL010047103.1:0-30258 GCA_025379985.1 Phyllomedusa bahiana | reverse complement strand
ATAGTGAGTGCAGCCTTTTTGGGGGGATAATATGGGATTAACTCAGGATCAGTACAGGATAAGTAATGTATGTACACAGTGACTGCACCAGCAGAATAGTGAGTGCAGCTCTGGAGGATAATACAGGATGTAACTCAGGATCAGTACAGGATAAGTAATGTCATATATGTACACAGTGACTTTTCTATATATCTTATTGAATCATTTCTAGATTATGGGAGTATATTGTAAGCTTTCTCCTTAGGTTTCCATCGTCTTGTTCCTCTCCCTAACTTTATTGGCTTTCTCTGGAGTTGTGAGTTTGCACCCAGTGAATGTGATGATGGGAGAAGTAGTTTCCATTCCGCTTTAGGTGCGGGTCTGGGGCTCCTGTTACCTGTATCCGGCAGTGACCTCAGGTGGTAGCAGCAGATGGGGGGTCATTGTGATAGATGCTCCTGTGTTTGCTCTCCTACAAGCTGTGATTGTTTTCTGTCAGACATAATAGATCCGTTATTTACTCTGCTCACCATGAGGGTTTTCAGCAGCGGTTACATGGCTGCCTGTAGCCGGAGGGGCTGCGGGGTAATACATTCACACAGGGTCAGGCCACCTCATTAAATCACATTGCGTTCTCTGGTTAATAGCTGGTTATATTAGTAGATGCTCTTTCCATGGACTGGGTGACAATTAACCCTGTGATGGCCATCAAATTGCAGGACACGAGGGGATTTAAATTTCCCCTCCACTTCCCTTGCAGGTCTCAGCCATAATCAATGGTGGAAGAGCAACGTAGGGATGCTTGGGCCCCTCTTCTGCTATTAGGAGTGCACTAACACATGTAACCTAGAGGGGGCAGTTGTCTGGTGAAAAAGAATAGTCATTTCTTATTATTCTGGCTATAACACCTCATTATTGTAATATGTACATGATAACAATCCTGGTGGTCTAGGGTAATGGCTTCATGACAGCAGCCCTGGTGGTCTAGTGGTAATGGCTTCATGACAGGAGCCCTGGTGGTCTAGTGGTAATGGCTTCATGACAGCAGCCCTGGTGGTCTAGAGGTACTGGCTTCATGACAGCAGCCCTGGTGGTCTAGTGGTAATGATTTCATGACAGCAGCCCTGGTGGTCTAGTGGATTGTAATACTTCATATCAGCATCCTTGATGGTCCATTGCATTTAAGGGTGTAAAGCCAACATCCTTCTTTACCTAAGTTTTTGGAAGAATTAATGTTAGCATCCCTGGCGGGCTAGTGGATTGTAGTACTTCATATCAACATCCCTGGCCGGCTAGTGGATTGTAGTACTTCATATCAACATCCCTGGCGGGCTAGTGGATTGTAGTACTTCATATCAACATCCCTGGCCGGCTAGTGGATTGTAGTACTTCATATCAACATCCCTGGCGGGCTAGTGGATTGTAGTACTTCATATCAACTCCCTGGCCGGCTAGTGGATTGTAGTACTTCATATCAACATCCCTGGCGGGCTAGTGGATTGTAGTACTTCATATCAACTCCCTGGCCGGCTAGTGGATTGTAGTACTTCATATCAACATCCCTGGCGGGCTAGTGGATTGTAGTACTTCATATCAACATCCCTGGCGGGCTAGTGGATTGTAGTACTTCATATCAACATCCCTGGCGGGCTAGTGGATTGTAGTACTTCATATCAACATCCCTGGCGGGCTAGTGGATTGATATGCTTAATATCAGAATCAATAATAGTCTAGAGTATATAAATTCTCTGATAGATCTCAGTGCTAGAAATCTCCAGAATCAGCTGTAATCAATGGCGGATGACCAACGTAGGGAAGTTGGGCCCCTCTTCTACATTTAGGAATGCACTAATACATGTAACCTAGAGGGGGCAGTTGTCCGATGAATGAGAATAGTCATTTCTTATTATTATGGCTATAACACCTCATTACTGTACTGTGTACATGATAACAATCCTGGTGGTCTAGGGTAATGGTTCATGACTGTATACCTGGTGGTCAACATCTTTCTTTACCTATATTATTGGAAGAATTCGTATTAGCATCATTAGATTTCATGACAGCAGCCCTGGTGGTCTAGTGGTTTTAAGTACTTGAGATCAGCATCCTTGATGGTCTAGTATATCAAAGTTGTTGTCCGGTGAATGAGAATAGTCATTTCTTATTATTCTGGCTATAACACCTCCTTACTGTAATGTGTACATGATAACAATCCTGGTGGTCTAGTGGATTGCAATACTTCATATCAGCATCCTTAATGGTCCATTGCATTTAAGGGTTTAAAGCCAACATCCATCTTTACCTAGGTTATTGGAGGAATTAATATTAGTATCCCTGGTGGTCTAGTGGATTGAAGTACTTAAGATCAGAACCCTTAATTGTCTAATGTATCAAAGTTCTTTGATAGGTCTCAGTGCTAGAAATCTTCAGAATCAGCTGTAATCAATGGTGGAAGACCAACATGAAGATGCTTGGGCCCCTCTTCTGCAATTTGTAGTCCACTAATACATGTAACCCCGAGGGTGCAGTTGTCAGGAAATTAAGAATAGTCTTTTTTATTATTATTATTATTATTATTATTATTACTATGGCTACAACACCTCTTTATTTTAATGAGTACACAATAACAATCCTGGTGGTCTAGGGTAAAGATTTAATGACAGCATCCCAGCATCATCATCCTTGACGGTTTATTGCATATAAGGGTATTAACAGCTTAATGCCATGATGTGAGTATTTTCCCTTATGCATATAGTCTTGTATGGTGCATTTTCTATTTTAGTTAGAGGGGGCAGTTGTCCGGTGAATGAGAATAGTCATTTCTTATTATTGTGGCTATAACAGCTCCTTACTGTAATGTGTACATGATAACAATCCTGGTGGTCTAGGGTAATGGCTTCATGACAGCAGCCCTGGTGGTCTAGTGGATTGTAGTACTTCATATCAGAATCCGTTGTGGTCTATCGCATTTAAGGGATTAAAGTCAACTTCCTTCTTTACCTTTGTTAATGGAATAATTAATACTAGCATCCCTGGTGGTCTAGTGGATTGATGTGCTTAATATCAGCATCCCTGATGGTCTAGTACACTTAAGGGTTTAAAGACGACATCCAACTTTGCCTAAATTATTGGAGGAATTAATGTTAGCATCCCTGGTGGTCTAGTGTATGAAGTACTTAACATCAGCATCCTTGATGGTTTAGAATATCAAAGTTCTTTGGTAGGTATCAGTGCTAGACATCTCTATATTTAGGATTGCACTAATACATATAACCTAGAGGGGGCAGTTGTCCGGTGAATGAGAATAGTAATTTTTTCTATCATTCTGGCTATAACACCTCATTACTGTAATGTGTACATAATGATGATAATCCTGGTGGTCTAGTGGACTGATGTGTAATTGAAGTGCTTAATGTCAGCATTCTTTTAAGGGGTTAGGTCCAGCATCCCAGTTTACCTAACTTAGTGAAAGGATTATTGTCAGCTTTCCTGGTGGTCTTGGCTAATGATTTCATGACAACATCCCTGGTGGTCTAGTGGATTGAAGTGCTTAATATCAGTATTCTTGAGGGTCGAGTGTGTTTCGAGGGTTAAGGCCATCATCCCACGTTACATAAGTTAGTGGAAGAATAACTCTCAGCGTTCCTGGTGGTCTAGGGAGCAGAATAAGTTATTGTTATTCTTTTTTGTGACTTAGGGAAGTGGAAACATTAAATTCAGCCTGGTCTACAGTAGTCCGTTGAACTAGTTATTATCAGCATCCCTGCTGGTCTAGTGTATTTAGTATATATAAGTGGTTATTATCAGTGTCCCTGCTGGTCTAGTGTATTTAGTATATATAAGTGGTTATTATCAGTGTCCCTGCTGGTCTAGTGTATTTAGTATATATAAGTGGTTATTATCAGTGTCCCTGCTGGTCTAGTGTATTTAGTATATATAAGTGGTTATTATCAGTGTCCATGCGGGTCTAGTGTAGTTAGTATATAAGTGGTTTATTATCAGTGTCCCTGCTGGTCTAGTGTATTTAGTATATATAAGTGGTTATTATCAGTGTCCCTGCTGGTCTAGTGTATTTAGTATATATAAGTGGTTATTATCAGTGTCCCTGCTGGTCTAGTGTATTTAGTATATATAAGTTGTTATTATCAGTGTCCCTGCTGGTCTAGTGTATTTAGTATATATAAGTGGTTATTATCAGTGTCCCTGCGGGTCTAGTGTATTTAGTATATATAAGTGGTTATTATCAGCATCCCTGCTGGTCTAGTGTATTTAGTATATATAAGTGGTAATTGTCAGCATGCTGATGTAGGGTAGCAGAACCTTTCATATCAGCATTTCTGATGGTAAAGGATAATGAAGGGGTTAACAGGATTAAACTCCAGCATCCCTGGTGGTCTAGGGTACTGAAGTACTAAAAATTGTAAATGGCATGATCCCTTGTGATCTAGGGGTAGTAGAAGATGCTACATTTTTTCACTATGTGTTGTTTTTAACTTGTCTTGTGTTTAATGGGATAATTTGGACATACTAGAATGAGCTATGCCAGCATCCCTGGTTGTCTAGGGTAGTTAGTAGGTTAATGGTATTCTCCTTTGTGATCCAGAGTAGTTGAAGCTGTAATGTCAACATCCCTGGTTGTCTAGGGTAGTTAATAGGTTAATGGCACCATACTTTGTAATCAAGGGTAATAGAAGGAGTAATGTCAGCATCCCTGGTTGTCTAGGGTAGTTAGTAGGTTAATGGTATTATCATTTCTGATCAAGGGTAGTAGAAGAGGTATTGCCAGTGACTATGTTTATCTTTGTCAGATAAGGTTTTAATTTAAGCATCCCTGGTGGTCTAGAGTAGTAAAAAGGGTTAATTAATAGCTAGTGTCTAATGGTATACTTAACTGTAAAGGACTGTAAGGCTTTGTATAGTAGCCATACGTTGTCTCTGTAGGGGATCTTGTGGTTCGGGCCCTCTAGACCACCAGGAATGTTTGATTAGTTGGGTTGAATGAACATTTCTTAATGCGGGAACCTCAGTGTAGTCACATTACAAATGAAGCAGTTCAGGGAAGCCATTTGGCCCCTCACAGGAAGGCAGCTGTGAATCCTATTGTGCATTAGTTGTATCGATTGGTACCTAAGTCAAAAGCATAACACTGGCTCCTGCCCCATCCTAAAGAAAATTGTGTAACCATACAGTTACAACTGAACAGTGCTCTCTCTCCCTACCTGAGCTCATCTCTATGATCACTGAGAGAGATGTGGGGCACAGCTGCACAGTTTCCTCTATCCCCTCTCAGCACCTATCTCTATGATCACTGAGAGAACTGTATGGCCATATAGTGACAGCTGCACAGTTTACTCTATCTCCTCTTAGCACTCATGACTATAATCACAAAGGGATCTGTATGGTCATATAGTTACAGCAGAACAGTTTTTTCTATCCCCTCTCAGCACTTATCTCTATGATCATAAATATAACTGTGTGGCCATAGAGTTACAGCAGAACAGTTTTCTTTCTCCCTTCCCAGCCCTCATCTCTATAATCACAGCTATATAACTATATAGTTACAGCAGAACAGTGTTTTCTATCCCCTCTCAGCACTTATCTCTATGATCATAAATATAACTGTGTGGCCTTATAGTTACAGCTGCACAGTTTTCTCTTTCCCCTCTCAGCACTTATCTCTATGATCACAGAGAACTGTATGGCCATATAGTGACATCTGCACAGTTCTCTCTATCCCCTTTCAGCCCTTATCTCTATGATCATAAATATAACTGTGTGGCCATATAATTACAGTTGCACAGTTTTCTCTATCCCTCCCTGAACTCATCTTTATAATCACAGAGAGAACTGTATGGCCATGTAGTTACAGCAGAACAGTCTTCTCTATCTCCTCTCAGCACTTATCTCTGTGATCACAGTGAACTTCATGGCCATATAGTTACAGCAGAACAGTCTTCTCTGTCTCCTCTCAGCACTCATCTCTGTGATCACAGTGAACTTCATGGCCATATAGTTACAGCAGTACAGTCTTCTCCATCCCAGAACTCATCTCTATATTCACAGAGGGAACTATATAGCTATATACCTTATACAGTTACAGCTGCACAGTTTTCTCTGCCCCTTCTCAGCACTTATCTCTATGATCACAGAGAGAACTGTGTGACTATAGAGTTAAAGCTGCAAAGTTTTCTCAATCACCTCTTAGCACTCATCTATATGATCCCAGAGAATTGTAAGGCCATATAGTTAAAGCAGAACAGTCTTCTCTATCCCTTCTCAGCACATATCTCTATGATAAATATAACTGTATAGCCATATAGTTATAGCAGAACAGTCTTCTCTATCCCTTCTCAGCACATATCTCTATGATAAATATAACTGTATGGCCATATAGTTACATCAGAACAGTCTTCTCTATCCCTCTCAGCACATATCTCTATGATAAATATAACTGTATAGCCATATAGTTATAGCAGAACAGTCTTCTCTATCCCCTCTCAGCACATATCTCTATGATAAATATAACTGTATGGCCATATAGTTACATCAGAACAGTCTTCTCTATCCCTTCTCAGCACATATCTCTATGATAAATATAACTGTATAGCCATATAGTTATAGCAGAACAGTCTTCTCTATCCCCTCTCAGCACATATCTCTATGATAAATATAACTATGGCCATGTAGTTATAGCAGAACAGTCTTCTCTATCCCCTCTCAGCACATATCTCTATGATAAATATAACTATGGCCATAAAGTTATAGCAGAACAGTCTTCTCTATCCCCTCTCAGCACATATCTCTATGATAAATATAACTGTATGACCATATAGTTAAAGCAGAACAGTCTTCTCTGCCCCCTCTCAGCACTTATCTCTATGATAAATATAACTTTATGACCATATAGTTACAGCAGAACAGTCTTCTCTGCCCCCTCTCAGCACTCATGTATATGATCATAAATGTACCTGTGTGGCCATACAGTTACAGCTGCACACCTCACTTTAGACTCACAGTTAATGTAGACATGGATTAACTCACTCCCCTCGACCACCAGGGACAACAATATTAATCCCTTTATTAACCCTAGACTACCAGGGATTCTAATTAAAGGGTGTAGTCCCATCTCAGAAATGTATGACAGAATATGCTATCAACATATAGATGTGGGTCCTACCCTTGAGAGCTGCGCCGTTCTCCAAAACGAGGGTCCCCTTACCTCTGTTTTCATTGATAAGAGATTAAAATACTCCTTTAATCCCTTTGCTGCCCTAGATCAGGGGTCCTCAAACTTTTTAGACTGGGGGCCAGTTCACGGTCCCTCAGACCATCGGAGGGCCGGAATATAGTTTTAAAAAAAAGTTTTACTTTGTGGGTCGATGCAATTACAGTGATACCCAATTTATTATTGGCCCAGCAGGTATAGGTGAATTTAGGTGGCCCAGCAGACGTAGGTAGAATTAGGTCCCCCAGCAGACGTAGGTAGAATTGGGCCCCCCCCCCCCCCCCAGCAGACGTAGGTAGAATTAGGTCCCCCAGCAGACGTAGGTAGAATTAGGCCCCCCCCCCCCCCCACCCAGACGTAGGTAGGAATAGGCCCCCCCCCAGCAACTAGGTAGAATAGGTCCCCCAGCAACGTAGGTAGAATTAGGCCCCCCCCCCAGCAGACGTAGGTAGATTGGGCCCCCCCAGCAGACGTAGGTAGAATTAGGCACCCCAGCAGGCGTGTGTAGAATTTGGGCCCCCAGCAGGTCTGTAGGTAGAATTAGGGCCCCCTACAGGTCTGTAGGTAGAATTAGGGCCCCAGCAGGTCTGTAGGTAGAATTAGGGCCCCCCAGCAGGTCTGTAGATAGAATTAGGGCCCCCCAGCAGTGCAGGTAGAATGAGGCCCCCCCAGCAGTGTAGGTAAAAATAAGGCCCCCAGCAGGTGTAGGTAGAATTAGGCCCCAGCAGGTGTAGGTAGAATTTAGGCCCCAGCAGGTGTAGGTAGAATTAGGCCCCAGCAGGTGTAGGTGGGAATTAGGCCCCCAGCAGGTGCAGGTAGAAATTAGGCCCCCAGCAGGTGTAGGTAGAATTAGGCCCCCAGCAGGTGTAGGTAGAATTAGGACCCCCCGCAGGTGCAGGTAGAATTAGGCCCCCAGCAGGTGTAGGTAGAATTAGGCACCCCAGCAGGTGCAGTTAGAATTGGGTTTCCCAGCAGGTGTAGGTAGAATTAGGCCCCAGCAGGTGTAGGTAGAATTAGGCCCCCAGCAGGTGTAGGTAGAATTAGGCCCCCCAGCAGGTGTAGGTAGAATTGGGCCCCCCAGCAGGTGTCGGTAGAATTAGGTCACCCAGCAGGTGTAGGTAGAATTAGGGCCCCAGCAGGTGTAGGTAGAATTAGGGCCCCCAGCAGGTGCAGGTAGATTTAGGGCCCCCAGCAGGTCTGTAGGAGTTTAGGGCCCCCGCAGGTCTGTAGGTAGAATTGGGTTTCCCCACAGTGTGTAGGTAGAATTGGGGGCCCCAGCAGGTGCAGGTAGAATTAGGGCCCCCAGCAGTTTGTGGGTTAGATTTAGGCCCCCAGCAGGTCTGTAGGTAGAATTAGGTCCCCAGCAGGTGTAGGTGAATTAGGGCCCCCACCCAGGTGCAGGTAGAATTAGGGTCCCCAGCAGGTCTGTAGGTAGAATTAGGGCCCCCAGCTGGTCTGTAGGTAGAATTAGGGCCCCCAGCAGGTGCAGGTAGAATTAAGGCCCCCCAGCAGGTCTGTAGGTAGAATTAGGGCCCCCGCGGGTTGTAGGTAGAATTAGGGTCCCCAGCAGGTCTTAGGTAGATTTAGGCCCCCAGCAGGTCTGTAGGTAGAATTAGGGCCCCCAGCAGGTCTGTAGGGTAGATTTTGGCCCCCAGCAGGTGCAGGTAGAATTAGGCCCCCAGCAGGTGCAGTAGAATTAGGCCCCCAGCGGTTTGTGGAGATAATTAAAAAAATAATAAACTGACATCACTCACTTACCTGGCTCCCCGCCGCTGTCGCTGCTCCCGGCTCTTCTTCGGGCGGCATGACGTCACCAGGCGCCCCGCAGAGTGATGACGCTGACGCTCCCCGTGCTGTGGACTCTGGTGAGGCGCACCCTTTCCTGCCCTCACCAGAGTACTCTGCAGAGCGGAGAGCCCCTGCTCCGCAGAAGCATCGGGCTGTATGTGAGTCCGGCGGACGCACATACAGTTAGTCCCGGCGCCGCTGCCATCACCGATCGCTAAGGTCCTAAGCCGGTACCTTAGTGATCGGCATCGACTTAGGCACCTACCGATCGGTGGCGGCAGGTAGCGGCATCGCCGGGGACGACAGTGGGGGACACTCTGCAGCGCAAGGGAGGTGCCTGAGGGCGGACACTTACAATATATGGGAGGTGCCTGTGAGTGGCAGAGGGCGGACACTGTGCAATGTATACGCAGAATGTCCGCCCTCTGCACTCACAGGCACCTCCCATATTATTGTAAGTGTCCGCCCTCAGGCACCTCCCTTGAGCTGCAGAGTGTCCCGCCCCTGAAGCTGGCCCCCTGTCCCCGTGGCTCGCAATGGCTTTCATTCTTTACCGTCCCCCGCGGGGACCTCCCATCATATGTGCGTGTGGGCGGTGACAAGTGATGTGAGCATCGCAAGCAGCGCGACAGCAGGGGCCAGCTTATAGAGCGCACAGTAATCAGGGGATGCGGGCTGCCGCAGGTGGCAGCGGCGGGCCGGATGAAAATCCTCGGCGGGCCGCATGCGGCCCGCGGGCCGTAGTTTGAGGACCCCTGCCCTAGATCATTAGGGCTTCTGACACCCCTGCACATCCGTACATCACCAGGAATACTGACATTAAGTCTTCGAATGCCCTATTTCCCCATGATATTGGCATCTTTCCTGCCGCAGAACACAAGGCATGCAGACATTAACCCCTCCACTGCTCTAGACCACCAGGAGTGCCAATATCTTTAGTGCCATAGACCTCAAAACATGCAGACATTAACCCTTTCACTACTCTAGACCACCAGAGACACAGACATCGACCCTTTCACTGCCCTTCATCATCAGGAGTGCCAATATCTTTAGTGCCATAGACCTCAAAACATGCAGACTTTAACTCCTCCACTGCTCTAGACCACCAGGAGTGCTGATAGCTTCAGTGCCATAGAACACAAAACATACAGACATTAACCCTTTCACTACGCTAGACCACCAGGTATAAATTCATCGACCGTTTCACTGCCCTTCATCACCAGGAGTACCAATATCTTTAGTGCCATAGACCAGAAAGCACACAGACATTAACCCCTCCACTGCTCTAGACCACCAGGGATACAGACATCGATCCTTTCACTGCCCTTCATCACCAGGAGTACCAATATCTTTAATTCCATAGACCAGAACACATCCAGACATTAACCCCTCCACTGCTCTAGACCACCAGGCGTGTTGATATCTTCAGTTCGATCGACCACAAAACATACAGACATTAACCCTTTCACTACTCTATACCACCAGGGATGAAGTCAATTACCTAGACGTATTGTTTTATACCATTTATCTGGGTACTTAGTGACGCAGGAAGGCGATCATGAAGAGAAGTAGCCTATGGGGTCCCAGCTAAATTTTTGGATGTGGTCCCATGAGCCAGAGTGAATATCAGAGGTGTGGTTATGGTAATGAGAGTATGGCAAGCGTGGGGCTTACACAGTCCATCCTTCTATTTCTTTGGCCCCTGAATAGCAGCTTTATGGTATAGTCTAAGGAAATCCAAGAAAATAAGAAGCCAAATATTTAAGACGAGTTTACTCTATAGGAGGTGGCCCTCCAACCCCACACGTGAAGGAAAGCTTGACCCCTTAAGGCGCCAGTTTTAGGTATTACTGAACCTCGGCCATCGGGACTTGTTTCTTTGTGGTTACAAATCTCATTTCTCTGAACTCATTTGATTTCTTCCAGGAAATGCAGTGATATCTACCAGGTTTGGGGGGGGGCTTAGAATAGTGGTAAGGTGGCCATACACAGACCTAGGTAGGCTGGACCCATCAATGGTAGTCACCTCCTCTCTGAGGTGAGAGGTGTCTGGAGCGCACAGGTGTCTAGCAGAGGCTTACTCCAATGTTATCGAAAGCACATGCACGCTTGGCTAACCTGAGTGTGCATGTGCAAGCGGGTTTGGTAGGCATTGCCCTCGGCCATGCAAGTGTTCATCGAACATCTAGTGAAAGTGCACGGGCGGCTGTGGTGATAGTAAGGACAGGATTAGTATTACTGGTGGGCTAGGCTGGAAATACAGAGGAGTTACCGACCGGCCAACTGCTGATTCTCCATTCTCTGCATTCTGGATGAGGAGAGAGGAGAAGGCTGCTGTCAAACCCTCTCTGTCTCCTACAGCCTCCTCGGTTGCCTCCAGGACTCTCTGTCCCTCTCCTGACTCCTCTGTCCCTCTCCTGACTCCTCTGTCCCTCTCCTGACTCCTCTGTCCTCCCTCCAGACTCCTCTGTCCTCTTCCAGACTTCTCTGTCCCCTCCAGACTCCTCTATCCTCTTCCAGACTCATATATCTCGTCCAGACCCATCTGTCTCCTCCAGACCCCTCTTTCTCCTCCAGACTCCTCTGTCCTCCCTCCAGACTCCTCTGTCCCCTCCAGACTCCTCTCTCCTCTTCCAGACTCCTCTGTCCCCTCTGGACTCCTCTACCCCACTCCAGACCTATCTGTCTTCCTCCAAACTTCTTTGTCCCTCTCGACCTGCCTGTCTCCTCCAAACTCCTCTGCCCCCTCCAGACTTCTCTGTCCTCTCCAAACTCCAGTGTCCTCTTCCAGACCCCTCTGTCTCCTCCAGACTCCTCTGTTTCCCTCCAGACCCCTCTGCCTCTCCCTCCAGACCCCTCTGCCCCTTCAGACTTCTCTGTCCCCTGCAAACTCCACTGTACTCTTCCAGACCCCTCTGTCTCTTTCAGAACCTTCAGTCCCCTCCAGACTTCTCTGCCCCTTCTAAACTCCTCTGTCCTCTTCCAGACTCCTCTATCCCCTCCAGACTCCTCGGTTCTCTTCCAAACTTCTATGTCCCCACCAGACCACTCTGTCCCCTCCAGACTCCTCGGTTCTCTTCCAAACTTCTATGTCCCCTCCAGACCACTCTGTCCCCTTCAGACTCCTCTGTCTCCTTCAAACTTCACTGTTCTTTTCCAGACTCCTCTGTCCCCTCCAGACTCCTCTGTCCTCTTCCAGACTCCTCTATCCCCTCTGGACTCCTCTGTCCTCTTCCAGACTCCTCTGTCCCCTCTGGACTCCTCTACCCCACTCCAGACCTATCTGTCTTCCTCCAAACTTCTTTGTCCCTCTAGACCCGCCTGTCTCTTCCGGACTCCTCTATCCCCCTTCAGACACCTCTGTGTCCTCCAGACTTCTCTCTCCACCCTCTAGACCTCTCTGTCCCCCTCTTCAGACTCCTCTGTGTCTTTCATTCATCTAATGTGTATGGGAAGCTTTTAGGTAAGTATACATAGGGTTCCAATTAGTGAGTTATGGTTAATGAGTTACTGTTAGTAGGATTGGGGTTAGTGTATTAGGTGGGTTAGGGTTAGAAGAGTAGTGAATTAGAGTTAGTAATAATAGGTTAGGGTTAGTGAGTTAGGGTTAGTTTTACTGGGTTAGGGTAAGTGTTACAAGAATTAAAGATAGTGGATTAGTTGTTAAGGGTTAGTAGGATAAGGGTGTGTAGGTATAGAGTTAGTAGGATTAACGTTAGTGTTAGTATCAATGAGTTAGTATTAGTAGGATTAGGGTGAGTGAGTTAAGGTTAGTAGTTGTAGGGTTAATAGGGTAACTGTTAAGTGGATAAGTTAAGTAGGGTTAGTTTTAGTAGGATTGGGGTTAGTAGGAGAAGTGTTAAGATTACACTCACTGTTAGTATTAGTTGGTTAGGTTTAGTAAGTTTATAGTTAGTAGCTATAGGTTAATGCTTACAATCATATGTGCATTTCTATACAGTCTTTCCGCAATATAATCTGCCAGGGGCTCCTCTAGTACAGGGACTATAGGAGAGACCTCACACCAGCCTAACACTAATCCCAACCCAATAGACCTGCACATTATACCTGAGCAGCCTCCCCCAGCGCCAGTCAGGGGCAGGAAAGCATGTAGTGACCTGTATCCACCTGACCCCCCCGATCCCAGTGATCACACGCCCGACCATCACACCTCATTCATGTTTCATGAGCAAAGCGGGGACGTAAAACCCTAATGATTAACCTGCGAGGGGCCGGGCTAATGAGGCATTATCTGCCCAAACAACCCCCGCCCCCCACCGGGCGCTGCCAGTTACTGTAATGTCAACCTCTGACCCCGCATGGGGGTGTGGGAAGGAGGGGTCATGTGTTCCCTCACCCAGCAAGGAAAATCTATGGAGTAAAATCCAAGGTACTGGAAAATATGAGAATTAAGCAATGTACCTGGACTGAGAGTTATCACTGTGTTATCTGTGGTGTTACATAGGACTGCAGGTGACATCTACTACATTATCTGTACTCAGAGAGTTATCACTGTGTTATCTGTGGTGTTACATAGGACTGCAGGGAACATCTACTACATTATCTGTACTCAGAGAGTTATCACTGTGTTATCTGTGCTGTTACATAGGACTGCAGGGGACATCTACTACATTATCTGTACTCAGAGAGTTATCACTGTGTTATCTGTGGTGTTACATAGGACTGCAGGGGACATCTACTACATTATCTGTACTCAGAGAGGTATCACTGTGTTATCTGTGGTGTTACATAGGACTGCAGGTGACATCTACTACATTATCTGTACTCAGAGAGTTATCACTGTGTTATCTGTGCTGTTACATAGGACTGCAGGGGACATCTACTCCATTATCTGTACTCAGAGAGTTATCACTGTGTTATCTGTGGTGTTACATAGGACTGCAGGGGACATCTACTACATTATCTGTACTCAGAGAGTTATCACTGTGTTATCTGTGGTGTTACATAGGACTGCAGGGGACATCTACTCCATTATCTGTACTCAGAGAGTTATCACTGTGTTATCTGTGGTGTTACATAGGACTGCAGGAGACATCTACTACATTATCTGTACTCAGAGAGTTATCACTGTGTTATCTGTGGTGTTACATAGGACTGCAGGGGACATCTACTACATTATCTGTACTCAAAGAGTTATCGCTGTGTTTTCTGTGGTGTTTACAAGTCCTGCAGGGAACATCTACTACATTATCTGTACTCAGAGAGTTATCACTGTGTTATCTGTGCTGTTACATAGGACTGCGGGTGACATCTACTACATTATCTGTACTCAGAGAGTTATCACTGTGTTATCTGTGGTGTTACATGGGACTGCAGGTTGTATCTACTACATTATCTGTACTTGGAGAGTTATCACTGTTATCTGTGGTGTTACATAGGACTGCAGGTGACATCTACTACATTATCTGTACTCATATAGTTATCACTGTGTTATCTGTGGTGTTATATAGGACTGCAGGGGACATTTACTACATTATCTGTACTCAGAGTTATCACTGTTATCTGTGGTGTTACATAGGACTGCAGGTGACATCTACTACATTATCTGTACTCAGAGAGTTATCACTGTGTTATCTGTGGTGTTACATAGGACTGCAGGTCACATCTACTATATTATCTGTACTCGGAGAGTTATCACTGTGTTATATGTGGTGTTACATAGGACTGCAGGTGTCATCTACTACATTATCTGTACTCAGAGAGGTATCACTGTGTTATCTGTGCTGTTACATAGGACTGCGGGTGACATCTACTACATTATCTGTACTCAGAGAGTTATCACTGTGTTATCTGTGGTGTTACATGGGACTGCAGGTTGTATCTACTACATTATCTGTACTTGGAGAGTTATCACTGTTATCTGTGGTGTTACATAGGACTGCAGGTGACATCTACTACATTATCTGTACTCATATAGTTATCACTGTGTTATCTGTGGTGTTATATAGGACTGCAGGGGACATTTACTACATTATCTGTACTCAGAGAGTTATCACTGTTATCTGTGGTGTTACATAGGACTGCAGGTCACATCTACTATATTATCTGTACTCGGAGAATTATCACTGTGTTATCTGTGGTGTTACATAGGACTGCAGGTGACATCTACATTATCTGGACTCACAGTTATCACCCATGTTATCTGTGGTGTTACATAGGACTGCAGGTGACATCTACATTATCTGGACTCACAGTTATCACCATGTTATCTGTGCTGTTACATAGGACTGCAGGTGACATCTATTACATTATCTGTACTCAGAGAGTTATCACTGTGTTATCTATGGCGTTACATAGGACTGCAGGTGACATCTACTCCATTATCTGTACTCAGAGAGTTATCACTGTGTTATCTATGGCGTTACATAGGACTGCAGGTGACATCTACTATAATATCTGTACTCACTGTGCTGTGACATAGGACTGCAGCTGATATCTACTACATGATCTGTCCTCACTGGGGGGTTACAGAGGACTGCAGGTGCCAGCTACTACAGGATCTGGTCTCACTGTGCTGTGACATAGGACTGCAGCTGATATCTACTACATTATCTATGCTCAGAGATTTATCAATGTGTTATCTATGGCGTTACATAGGACTGCAGGTGACATCTACTACATGATCTATACTCAGAGAGTTATCACTGTGTTATCTGTGGTGTTACATAGGACTTCAGGTGACATCTACTACATTATCTGTACTCACTGTGGGGTTACATAGGACTGCAGGTGACAGCCACTACATTATCTGAACTCACCGTGCTGTTACAGAGGACTGCAACTGGTAACTACTACATTATCTATACTCAGAGAGTTATCACTGTGTTTTCTCTGGCTTTACATAGGACTGCAGAGGACATATACTACATTATCACTGTTATCTGTGCTGTTGCATAGGACATTATCAGTACTCAGAGAGTTATCACTGTGTTATCTGTGGTGTTACATGGGACTGCAGGTTGTATCTACTACATTATCTGTACTTGGAGAGTTATCACTGTTATCTGTGGTGTTACATAGGACTGCAGGTGACATCTACTACATTATCTGTACTCATATAGTTATCACTGTGTTATCTGTGGTGTTACATAGGACTGCAGGGGACATTTACTATATTATCTGTACTCAGAGAAATATCACTGTTTTATCTGTGGTGTTACATAGGACTGCAGGTGACATCTACATTATCTGGACTCACAGTTATCACCATGTTATCTGTGGTGTTACATAGGACTGCAGGTGACATCTACATTATCTGGACTCACAGTTATCACCATGTTATCTGTGCTGTTACATAGGACTGCAGGTGACATCTATTACATTATCTGTACTCAGAGAGTTATCACTGTGTTATCTATGGCGTTACATAGGACTGCAGCTGATATCTACTACATTATCTGTACTCAGAGAGTTATCACTGTGTTATCTATGGCGTTACATAGGACTGCAGGTGACATATACTACATTATCTGTACTCACTGTGCTGTGACATAGGACTGCAGCTGATATCTACTACATTATCTGTACTCACTGTGGTGTTACATAGGACTGCAGGTGACACCTACTACATTATCTGTAGTCACTGTGCTGTGACATAGGACTGCAGCTGATATCTACTACATTATCTATACTCAGAGATTTATCAATGTGTTATCTATGGCGTTACATAGGACTGCAGGTGACATCTACTACATGATCTATACTCAGAGAGTTATCACTGTGTTATCTATGGCGTTACATAGGACTGCAGAGGACATCTACTACATTATCACTGTTATCTGTGCTGTTACATAGGACTGCAGATGATAGCTACTACATTATCTGTACTCTGTTATCCTAATACACAACCAGGTAGATGAGAGCTCGGTCTGCTACATCACCAGGAGAGGAGTATGCAGCATCACTCACCTGCACTGGGCACAGCTGAGAAGAGTCCGGTGTAAGTGTCCCAGGTTCTCCTGGTCTTTAGGTCCTGCTGCTGTTACTGATCCAAGTGCTCAGATACCCCAAAACAAGGGGTGTCCCAGGCTGGGTAGATAGCTGCTCCCTGCAGACCCCTCACAGGCTCCGGGGGGTCTCCTGCATGCAGCCAAAGCCCTTAGGGAGTGCTGCCAATATCTGGGTAGAGCAAGCAATGCCCTGACTGCTGATGATGAAGCTATACACAGAGGAGAGTCTCTATAGAGCAGAGCAGGACCCTAATGCCTGCACTGATGCCACCAACACACTGCACCGACCACTATCCATACACTGATATCTCTATATAACACTGCAAAGACCACTATACATTAACTGATCTCCCTATATAACACTGCACAGAGCATTATACATACACTAATGTCCCTATATAACACTACACAGACCACTATACATACACTGATGACTCTATATAACACTACACAGACCACTATACATGCACTGCTGTCTATATTACACTGCACAGAGCACTATACATTAACTGATCTCCCTATATTCACACTGCAAAGACCACTATACATGCACTGATGCCTCTATATAACACTACACAGACCACTATACATACACTGATATCTCTATATAACACTACACAGACCACTATACATGCACTGATATCTCTATATAACACTACACAGACCACTATACATACAGTGATGTATATATAACACTGCACAGACCACTATACATACACTGATTTATCTATATAACACTGCACAGACCACTATACATACAGTGATGTATATATAACACTGCACAGACCACTATACATACAGAGATGTCTATATAACACTACACAGACCACTATACATTTACTGATATATCTATATAACCCTGCAGAGAGCACTATACATTCACTGCTGTCTATATTACACTGCACAGACCACTATACATGCACTGATATCTCTATATAACACTACACAGACCACTATACATACAGAGATGTCTATATAACACTACACAGACCACTATACATGCAGTGATGTATATATAACACTGCACAGACCACTATACATACAGTGATGTATATATAACACTGCACAGACCACTCTACATACACTGATGTCTCTATATAACACTACACAGACCACTATACATACAGAGATGTCTATATAACACTACACAGACCACTATACATGCAGTGATGTATATATAACACTGCACAGACCACTATACATACAGTGATGTATATATAACACTGCACAGACCACTATACATACACTTATATCTATATAACACTACACAGACTCTTGTACATGCACTGATGTCCCTATATACCCAGAACCCTCTTGCACCTTACACAGTGAAGCCCCTCTCAACCTTGCACTCCCCAGACCTCTGAAGTTGAAGGTCCCTGTACAGGTCGTGCACAGCAAGCTTCTTCTGCAGCCTGTGTAATCCCCCAGGAATATCCTGCCTCCAGGACACAGAAGATGATGGGGGTGGTTGTCTCCAGCCTGAGTGCCTGCTCTCCAGCTCCTTCTGCATCCACAACTCCATCCACTCAGCGCAGGAGCACAGGCCTGCAGTACCGAGAGCAGCCACTAGAGGCAGCCAACCCTCCAAGATTTCCATGTACAGAAGGTGGAAAGTTCTTCTAAGAACCTGGTGCAATGTGTGTGAGAACAGTCCAAACAATAAGGACTAATGCAAAACACAGTCCAGTCACATTATTGTGACCAATGATTAGTATTATGACTAATATCCAGAGTAACCAGACAGCAGCTAGAGGGGCAGACCCAATATGGTCCTAGGAGGTTATCACAGGTATCTGGGGTGGACTGCATCCCATGGCTGCTGGAGGGTCCATAGAGCCAACACCACCATCCGGGGGGCCCACAGCTGCTGGAGGGGCCATAGAACCAACACCACCATCCAGGGGCCCCACAGCTGCTGGAGGGGCCATAGAGCCAACACCACCATCCAGGGGCCCCACAGCTGCTGGAGGGGCCATAGAACCAACACCACCATCCAGGGGCCCCACAGCTGCTGGAGGAGCCATAGAGCCAACACCACCATCCAGGGGCCCCACAGCTGCTGGAGGGGCCATAGAGCTAACACCACCATCCAGGGGCTCCCACAGCTGCTGGAGGGGCCATAGAGCCAACACCACCATCCAGGGCTCCCACAGCTGCTGGAGGTTCCATAGAGCCAACACCACCATCCAGGGGCCACACAGCTGCTGGAGGAGCTATAGAGCCAACACCACCATCCAGGGGCTCCCACAGCTGCTGGAGGGTCCATAGAGCCAACACCACCATCCAGGGACCCCACAGCTGCTGGAGGAGCCATAGAGCCAACACCACCATCCAGGGGCCATAGAGCCAACACTACCATCCAGGGGCTCCCACAGCTGCTGGAGGGGCTATAGAGCCAACACCACCATCCAGGGGCCATAGAGCCAACACCACCATCCAGGGGCTCCCACAGCTGCTGGAGGGTCATAGAGCCAACACCACCATCCAGGGGCCCCACAGCTGCTGGAGGGGCCATAGAGACAACACCACCATCCAGGGGCCCCACAGCTGCTGGAGGGTCCATAGAGCCAACACCACCATCCAGGGGCTCCCACAGCTGCTGGAGGAGCCATAGAGCCAACACCACCATCCAGGGGCCCCACAGCTGCTGGAGGGGCCATAGAGCCAACACCACAATCCAGGGGTCCCACAACTACTGGAGGGTCCACAGAGCAACACCACCATCCAGGGGCCCCACAGCTGCTGGAGGGACCATAGAGCCAACACCACCATCCAGGGGCCCCACAGCTGCTGGAGGGGCCATAGAGCCAACACCACCATCCAGGGGCTCCCACAGCTGCTGGAGGAGCCATAGAGCCAAAACCACCATCCATGGGGCCCACAGCTGCTGGAGGGTCCATAGAGCCAACACCACCATCCAGGGGCCCCACCGCTGCTGGAGGAGCCATAGAGCAAACACCAACATCCAGGGGCCTCCACAGCTGCTGGAGGAGACATAGAGCCAACACCACCATCCAGGGGCCTCCACAGCTGCTGGAGGGTCCATAAAGCCAACACCACCATCCAGGGGCTCCCATAGCTTCTGGAGGGTCCATAGATCCAACACCACCATCCAGGGGCTCCCACAGCTGCTGGAGGGGCCATAGAGCCAACACCACCATCCAGGGGCCCCACAGCTGCTGGAGGGACCATAGAGCCAACACCACCATCCAGGGGCCCCACAGCTGCTGGAGGGGCCATAGAGCCAACACCACCATCCAGGGGGCTCCCACAGCGGCTGGGGGGTCCATAGAGCCAACACCACCATCCAGGGGCTCCCACAGCTGCTGGAGGAGCCATAGAGCCAACACCACCATCCAGGGGCCCCACAGCTGCTGGAGGATCCATAGAGCCAACACCACCATCCAGGGGCCTCCACAGCTGCTGGAGGAGACATAGAGCCAACACCACCATCCAGGGGCCTCCACAGCTGCTGGAGGGTCCATAGAGCCAACACCACCATCCAGGGCCTCCCATAGCTGCAGGAGGCTTCATAGACCCAACACCACCAACAAGGGGCTCCCACAGCTGCTGGCGGGGCCATCGAGCCAACACTACCATCCAGGGGCCTCCACAGCTGATGGAGGGTTCATAGAGCGAACACTACCATCCAGGGGCCCCACAGCTGCTGGAGGGTCCATAGAGCCAACACCACCATCCAGAGCCTCCCACAGCTGCTGGAGGGGCCATAAAGCCAACACCACCATCCAGAGGCCCCATAGCTTCTGGAGGGGCCAGAGAGCCACCACCCCCATCCAGGGGCCTCCACAGCTGCTGGTGGGTCCATAGAGCCAACACCACCATCCAGGGGCCCCACAGCTGCTGGAGGGTCCATAGAGTCAACATCAACATCCAGGGGCTCCACGGCTGCTGGAGGGTCGATAGAGCCAACACCACCATCCAGGGGCCCCACAGCTGCTGGAGGGTCCATAGAGCCAACACCACCATCCAGGGGCCCCACAGCTGCTGGAGGGGCCATAGAACCAACACCACCATCCAGGGGCCTCCACAGCTGCTGGAGGGGCCATAGAGCCATCACCACCATCCAGGGGCCCCACAGCAGCTGGAGGAGCCATAGAGCCAACACCACCATCCAGGGGCACCACAGCTGCTGGAGGGACCATAGAGCCAACAACACCATCCAGAGGCCCCACAGCTGCTGGAGGTGCCATAGAGCCAACACCACCATCCAGGGGCCCCACAGCTGCTGGAGGAGCCATAGAGCCAACACCACCATCCAGGGGCTCCACAGCTGCTGGAGGGACCATAGAGCCAACACCACCATCCAGGGGCTCCACAGCTGCTGGAGGGTCCATAGAGCCAACACCACCATCCAGGGGCCCCACAGCTGCTGGAGGGGCCATAGAGCCAACACCACCATCCAGGGGCCCCACAGCTGCTGGAGGAGCCATAGAGAAAGCACCATCATCCAGGGCTCCACAGCTGCTGGAGGGGCCATAGAGACAACACCACCATCCAGGGGCCCCAGAGCTGCTGGAGGGGCCATAGAGCCAACACTACCATCCAGAGGCCCCCCACAGCTGCTAGAGGGTCCATAGAGCCAACACCACCATCCAGGGGCCTCCACAGCTGCTGGAGGGTCCATAGAGCCAACACCACCATCCAGGGCTCCACAGCTGCTGGAGGGGCCATAAAGCCAACACCACCATCCAGGGGCCCCACAGCTGCTGGAGGGGCCATAGAGAAAGCACCATCATCCAGGGGCCCCACAGCTGCTGGAGGGTCCATAGAGCCAACACCACCATTCAGGGGCCCCACAGCTGCTGGAGGGGCTATAGAGCCAACACCACCATCCAGGGGGGGGACACAGCTGCTGGAGGGGCCATAGAGCCAACACCAACATCCAGGGGCCCCACAGCTGCTGGAGGGGCCATAGAGCCAACACCACCATCCAGGGGCCCCACAGCTTCTGGAGGGGCCATAGAGCCAACACCACCATCCAGGGGTCCCACAGCTGCTGGAGGGTCCATAGAGCCAACACCACCATCCAGGGGCCCCACAGCTGCTGGAGGGTCCATAGAGCCAACACCACCATCCAGGGGCCCCACACAGGCTGAATTGGGGTAAGGGAAATTAGTGGTCAAGGTAGTACTTAGAGCATGACCAAGACTTCCTCCAACCAATGCTGGACATTTCTAGCCATGTGTCTTACTGGAAGATCCATCCCAGGGGAGACAATCAGCATGTATGGGTGTATGTAATCTGCAAGAGCACCTTCCATATGGTCTAGTGCAGTAATGCATATATCCTTGATGGTCTATAAAAGAGAACAGCTTAATGTTTTTATTGCTGGTGGTGTAGGCTAGTAAAGGGGTTAATGTATATAACCCTGGTGGTATAAAGAAATTAAAAGGTAAATGTACTAATCTCTGGTGGTCTAGGACAGTAAAGATATTAATGCACATATCCTTGGTGGTCTGGAATAGCCTAATGTTTTTTATCGATGATGGTTATCTGTATCCATGAAGGTATAGGATAGTGAAGGGGTTAATGTGGTAATTCCTGGAAGGGCTAAATCTCTATATCATTGGAGGTCTAGGACAGTGAAAGGGTTAATGTGGTAATTCCTGGAGGTATTTAATCTCTATATTAATGGAGGTCTAGGACAGTAAAGGGGTTAATGTGGTAATTCCTGGAAGGGCTTAATCCCTATATCATTGGAGGACTAGGACCGTGAAAGTGTTAATGTGGTAATTCCTGGAGGTATTTAATCTCTATATTAATGGAGGTCTAGGACAGTAAAGGGGTTAATGTGGTAATTCCTGGATGGGCTTAATCTCTATATCATTGGAGGTCTAGGACCGTGAAAGGGTGAATGTGGTAATGCCTTGAGGTATTTAATCTCTATAATAATGGAGGTCTAGGACAGTAAAGGGGTTAATGTGGTAATTCCTGGAAGGGATTAATCTCTATATCATTGGAGGTCTATGAGAATGATAGGGTTAATGTGGTATTTCCTGAGAGCGGTTAATTTCTGTATCCGTGGAGGTCTAAGACAGTGAAGGGGTTAATGTGGTAAGTGCTGGAGGTAGTTAATCTCTATATCATTGAAGGTCTAGGGCAGTGAAAGGGTTAGTGTGGTAATTCCTGGGAGTGGTTATTTTCTATATCCTTGAGGTCTAGGACAGTAAAAGGGTTAATGTCATAATTTCTGGGAGTGGTTAATTTCTGTATTCTTGGGGGTTCAGGACAGTGAAGGGGTTAATGTTGTAATTCCTGGGAGTGGTTAATCTTTAAATCCTTGTAGGGGTTCTAGGACAGTGAAAGGGTAAATGTGGTAATTCCTGGAAGTGTTTAATCTCTATATACTTAGAAGTGTAGGGTAATGAACTGATTTATGTCTGCCTATATCCTTGGTGGTCTAGAATAACTTAATGTTTTTATCACTGATGGTGTAGGTCACATAAGGTGTTAATGCGTATATCCCTGGTGGCGTAAAGAATTTACTAATGTACTAATCCCTGGTGGTCTAGGGCAGTTAAGTGGTTAAGGCATGTACCCTTGGTAAAACAGGTGATTATTTGCATCCCTGGTGGTCTAGAGCAGTTAATGAGTTAATGTATATTTTTGTAGTGTAAGAAAATGAAGGGTAAAGGTAATTTATTAATTCTGAGATTCTAAAAGTTAATTTTATACATCAATGGTGGCCTAAGGCAGTAAAGGGGTTAATATTTGCATATCTGGTGATCTAAGGTGCTTATGGGGCTAAAGTGTATATCCGTCATGATGTAAGGTAACAAAAGGGTTAAGGTGTTAATTCATGTTTTGGTAGGGTAGGGAAATAATCAATGTCTGGATCCCTGGTGGTCTAGTTCATTTAATAGATCATATGTTTGTCCTGGTGGTGCAGAGCAGTAAAAGGGATATTGTGTTAATTCTTGGTGGTCTAGGACAGTGAAAGGTTTACTGTGGTAATCCCTGGTGGTCTAGGACAGAAAAATGGTTACTTTGGTAGTCTCTGGTGGTCTAGGGCAGAAAATGTGGTAATTCCTGGTGGTCTAGGGCACCAAATGGGTTTATGTGGTAATTCCTGGTGGTCTAGGGCACTGAATGGGTTAATGTATTTATTCCTGGTGATCTAGGGCAGTGAATGGGTTAATGTAGTAATTCCTGGTGGTCTAGGGCAGTAAATAGGTTAATGTGATCATTACTGGTGATCTAGAGCAATTAATGGATTAATGTGGTAATTCCTGGTGGTCTACGGCAGTAAATGGGTTTATGTCTTTATCTCTAGTGGTATAGGACAGTGAAAGGCTTATATGTTAACCCTTGATGGTCTACAACAGTAAAAGAGTTAATGTGGTAATTCCTGGGAGTGGTTAATCTATATATCCTTGGAGGTCTAAGACATGGAAAGGGTTAATGTGGTAATTCCTGGAAGTAGTTATACTCTATATCTTTGGAGGTCTAGGACAGTAAAAGGGTTAATGAGGTAATTCCTGGGAGTGGTTAATCCATATATGCTTGGAGGTCTAAGACATGGAAAGGGTTAATGTGGTTATTCTTGTAAGGGCTTAATCTCTATATCCTTGGAGGTGTAGGGCAGTTACAAGGTTAGTGTGGTAATTCCTGGAAGGGGTTAATTTCTACATCAGAGGTCTAGGGCAGTGAAAGAATTAATGTGGTAATTCCTGGGGGAGGTTAATCTTTATATCATTAGAAGTTTAGGAAAGTGAAAGGGTTAATATGGTAATTCCCAGGCGTGGTTAACCTGTATATCTTCAGAGGTTTAGGGCAGTGAAAGGGTTAATATCATAATTTCTTGAAGTTGTTGATCTCTATATCCTTGGGGGTTTAGGGCAGTGAAAGGGTTAATGTGGTAATTCCTGGGAGTGGTTAATCTCTATATCTTCAGAAGTATGGGACAGTGAAAGGGTTAATGGGGTAATTCCTGGGTGTGGCTAATCTCTATATCATTGGAGGTCTAGGACAGTGAAAGGGTTAATGGGGTAATTCCTGGGTGTGGCTAATCTCTATATCATTGGAGGTCTAGGGCAGTGAAAGGGTTAATGGGGTAATTCCTGCGTGTGGCTAATCTCTATATCTTTGGAGGTCTAGGACAGTGCAAGGGTTAATGGGGTAATTCCTGGGTGTGGCTAATCTCTATATCTTTGGAGGTCTAGGACAGTGCAAGGGTTAATGTGGTAATTCCTGGGCGTGGTTAATCTCTATATCTTTGGAGGTCTATGACAGTGCAAGGGTTAATGTGGTAATTCCTGGGCGTGGTTAATCTCTATATCATTGGAGGTCTAGGACAGTGAAAGGGTTAATGTGTTAATCCTGTAAGTGGTTATTTGCTATATCTTTCTGTGGATATTTCTGGCGCTCTCCTTTAAGTCCACACTGCCTTCCCTTTTACACTGTACAGATGCTGGACGTGTCACTGGCTGACTGTGACGCTAGTGGTATCTGAAGGTGGAGCTCCCCTTTAACTTGAGAGCTTGCTGTGCAGGTGAGGCCAGGTCTAGGACAGGGAAGGGGTTAATGGGATAATCCTGTAAGAGGTTATTTACTATATCTTTCTGTGGATATTTCTGGCGCTATCCTTTAAGTACACCCTGCCTTCCCCTTTTACACTGCACAGATGCTGGAGGTTGCACTGGCTGACTGTGACGCCAGTGGCCTCTGAAGGTGGAGCTCCCCTTTAACTTGAGAGCTTGCTGTGCAGGTGAGGCCGGAGCTTCTACTGCTGATGGTTTGTGACAAGCGATGAGTAATCTCAGGGCACTTGTCTCTGCTGAGTCCGCAGATCTGGAGGGAAACATTCTTCGTGGTCACAGGTTGGAGTGAAACCCGAGTTGTGTGAGAACAGGCGGCAGCGGTGGTTTATAAGGAGCCGGGCCCATGTCTGCTAAGCAGGGTTAGGAAGACTGGAGCTTGTGACATCACAATCAACCTTATTAACCCCTTCCCGATCAAGCCTTTTCTTCCCATCATGTTTGTTTTTCCTCCTCACCTTCCAAGAGACATAACTTTTTTATGTGTTCTTCTACATAGGCAGATGAGGGCTTTTTTTTTCAGGACAAGATGCTCATTTTTATCGCACCATTCACCTTACTATATAAAGTTCTGAAAATCCCAAACAAATTCTATGTGGGGTGGTATATAAAAAAAAAAAAATCTTAATTGTGCCGTTTTTGTGGAGGTTTTGTTTCTAGGGTGTTTACTCTTTGGTATAAAAATCTTCATTTCATTGCCTCTCCTATTACATTGTGACAGGAGCAGTAGCATGGCCGCCATGAACACCTTCTTTACATTGGTTTTATTACATTGTGCCTATTGCAGGAAGTAATAGGAGCAGTAGCATGGCAGCCACAGAAGCCTTCATTACATTGCTCCTCCTGTTACATTGTGCCTATGGCAGGAAGTAATAGGAGAAGTAACATGGCAGCCACAGAAGCCTTCATTAAATTGTGCCTACGGCAGGATATAATAGGAGCAGTAACATGGGAGCCACGAAAGCCTTCATTACATTGCTTCTCCCATCACATTGTGTCTATGGCAGGAAGTAATAGGAGCAGTAACATGGCAGCCATAGAGGCCTTCATTACATTGCTTCTCCTATTACATTGTGTCTATGGCAGGAAGTAATAGGAGCAGTAACATGGCAGCCACAGAAGCCTTCATTACATTGCTTCTCCTATTACATTGTGCTTATAGCAGGAAGTGATAGGAGCAGTAACATGGCAGCCACGAAATCCTTCATTACATTGCTTCTCCTATCAGATTGTGCTTAGAGCAGGAATTAATAGGAGCAGTAGCATGGCAGCCACAGAAGCCTTCATTACATTGTGCCTATGGCAAGGAGTAATAGGAGCAGTAGCATGGCAGCCACAGAAGCCTTCATTACATTGTGCCTATGGCAAGGAGTAATAGGAGCAGTAACATGGCAGCCACAGAAGCCTTCATTACATTGCATCGCCTATTACATTGTGTCTATAGCAGGAAGTAATAGGAGCAGTAGCATGGCAGCCACGGAAGCCTTCATTACATTGTGCCTATGGCAAGGAGTAATAGGAGCAGTAGCATGGCAGCTACGGAAGCCTTCATTACATTGTGCTTATGGTAAGGAGTAATAGGAGCAGTAGCATGGCAGCTACGGAAGCCTTCATTACATTGTGCTTATGGTAAGGAGTAATAGGAGCAGTAGCATGGCAGCCACAGAAGCCTTCATTACATTGTGCTTATGGTAAGGAGTAATAGGAGCAGTAACATGGCAGCCACGGAAGCCTTCATTACATTGTGCCTATGGCAAGGAGTAATAGGAGCAGTAACATGGCTGCCACAGAAGCCTTCATTACATTGCTCCTCCTATTACATTGTGCCTATTGCAGGAAGTAATAGGAGCAGTAACATGGCAGCAACGGAAGCCTTCATTACATTGCTCCTCCTGTTACATTGTGCCTATGGCAGGAAGTAATAGGAGCAGTAAAATGGCAGCCATGGAAGCCTTCATTACATTGGTTCCTATTACCCTTATTCCCCATTGCAGAAGTTAAAAGGAGCAGTAACATGGCTGCCACAGAAGCCTTCATTAAATTGCTCATCATTTTACATTTTGCCAATGGCAGGAAGTAATAGGAGCAGTAACATGGCAGCTACGGAAGCCTTCATTACATTGTGCCTATGGTAAGGAGTAATAGGAGCAGTAGCATGGCAGCCACAGAAGCCTTCATTACATTGTGCCTATGGCAAGGAGTAATAGGAGCAGTAACATGGCAGCCACGGAAGCCTTCATTACATTGCTTCTATTACATTGTACCTATAGCAGGAAGTAATAGGAGCAGTAGCATGGCAGCCACGGAAGCCTTCATTACATTGCTTCTATTACATTGTACCTATAGCAGGAAGTAATAGGAGCAGTAGCATGGCAGCCACGGAAGCCTTCATTAGGCCCCAAATGCAGTGGAAATCATTCAGCACCTTGTGATCCAGTGGTGGGATAGTGAAGGGGCGGGAGGGATACGGGATGAGGCGCAGCTGCAGCATCTAAAGGGTTAAACAGCAGGGATCGGCGCCGTCTCCCATCCCTGCTGATAGCAGCGGGTGCCAGCTGTAACCGACCGCTGCGACTGGAGAAGGTTCAGCGAGTGATCCCACATTCAAAACATCCAGTCACCTTAATACATTTCACAGCTGAGAGTTTGTTACAATTGCATCAGCTCTAATCAATCCATATATTTGCAGCACAAACTTCTCTTTTGGTTTCAGGGTTTGCTACAATGTATCAGTCTCAAATGATTTCTAAGCCTTTATGTATCTAGAGGATGAAAAGACCTGGTACTTTTTACAGCTGAGGGTTTGTTACAATTGTATCTAAACGATATAATTTTGTATAGCGAAACCCATTTACAGCACAAACCTCTCCTGTTCTGATATTTGTTACAATGTGGGAGTGTTTGGTAAAGTGTATCAGTCTAGACTGTTTGGCTCACAGAGGCTGAAAATCTTCGCAGCTGAGGGTTTGTTACAGTTGTATCCAATCTATCCAATTTTGTATGAGTTAAACCCACTACAAGCACAAACCTCACTCCTCTTCTGATAGTTTGTTACAATGTTGTAGTGCAGGTAAAATGTATCAGTCTAGGCTGCTTGGGTCACGGAGGCTGAAAACCTTCACATCTGAGGGTTTGTTACAATTGTATCCCATCTATATATAGTTGTATAGTGAAACCCATTCACAGCACAAAACCTCTCTTGTTCTGATATTGGTTACAATGTCGGAGTGCAGGGAAAATGTATCAGTGTAGGACTGCTTGGCTCAGAGCACTGACAAGCTTCACAGCTGAGGGTTTGTTACAGTTGTATCCCATCTATATTTTTCTATGTGAGCTAAACCCACTAGCAGCACAAATCTGTCTGCTGTACTGATAGTTTGTTACAATGTAGCAGTGCAGGTAAAATGTATCCGTCCAGGCTGCTTAGCTCAGGAAGCTGAAAACCTTTACAGCTGAGGGTTTGTTACAATTGTATCATCTTATTCTGTGTGAGTTAAACCTATTAGTAAAACAAACATCTTTCCACTTCTGATAGTTTGTTACAATGTGTGAGTGCAGGTAAAATGTATCAGATTAGAGAGAGGCTAAAGCCTTCACAGCTGAGGGTTTGTTACAATTGTGTCTCATCTTATTCTGTGTGAGTTAAACCTGTTAGTAGCACAAATCTCTCTCTTCTGGTAGTTTGTTACAAAGTAGCAGTGCAGGTAATATGTATCAGCCAGGTGCTTAGCTCAGGAAGCTGAAAACCTTTACAGCTGAGGGTTTGTTACACATTGTTTTCCTCATATTATTATTGTTTGAGCTAAACCATTAGTAAAACAAAAACTCTTTCCATTTCTGATAGTTTTGTTATGATGGTGATTGCAGGCAAAATGTATTTAGTCAAGAGAGAGGCTAAAACCTTCACAGCTGAGGGTTTGTTACAATGTGTGATGCAGGTAAAAATGTATCAGTCTGGAGAAGCCAAAACCTTCACAGCTGTGGGTTTGTTACAATGTGTGAGTGCAGGTAAACTGTATCAGTCTGGAGAGAGGCCAAAACCTTCACAGCTGAGGGGTTTGTTTACAATGTGTGAGTGCAGGTAACTGTATCAGTCCAGAGAGAGGCTAAAACCTTCACTGCTGAGGGTTTGTTACATGTGTGAGTGCAGGTAAACTGTATCAGTCCAGAGAGAGGCTAAAACCTTCACAGCTGAGGGTTTGTTACAAAGTGTGAGTGCAGGTAAACAGGATCAGTCCAGAGAGAGGCTAAAACCATCACAGATGAGGGTTTGTTACAATGTGTGAGTGCAGGTAAACTGTATCAGTCCAGAGAGAGGCTAAAACCTTCACAGCTGAGGGTTTGTTGCAATGTGGGAGTGCAGGTAAAATGTATCAGTCCAGAGAGAGGCTAAAACCTTCACAGCTGAGGGTTTGTTGCAATGTGGGAGTGCAGGTAAAATGTATCAGTCCAGAGAAAGGCCAAAACCTTCACAGCTGAGGGTTTGTTACAATGTGTGAGTGCAGGTAAACTGTATCAGTCTAGAGAGAGGCTTAAACCTTCACAGCAGAGGGTTTGTTACAGCTGCACCCAATCTGATTCTCCGGTTAGTACAGGGCCTGTCTGATGCACTCGTACTGAGCACAACACAGGGTATAAGCTTTGTCCAGGGATTGTTCACTGGGCTCCCGCAATGCATTGTAAGCAGCAGAACTATGAATGCAGCTCTGGAGGTGCTCAATGCTTGCTAGATTCA